>PVJH01014326.1:0-57288 GCA_004026705.1 Nesogale talazaci
AAAGTAACCAGACGCTCTGTCAGATGTCTCCGCTGGCCGGGCTCGGAAATGAGCGTGTCAGCCCCTCGGAGGTGGGGTGGGAGCTGGGCACTTTCAGGCCACCGCCAGTCAGTCTGCCCGCCCGGAGAGCTCCTGCTGGGCCAGTCATGGGCTTCAGTGGCCCGCCGGCCTCCCTGGATACCAGGCTGTGTTTGGTGAGACTCCTAGCAATGCCCTGTACACAGGACGCGCCCTCGGACCCGCCACACCATGGCTTCCAGCGGGATTGGGCTCAGCGGCCGGCCCAGGAGAAGGAGGAGGAGGGAGGAGATGTTGATTGTCAAAGGTCTTGGGGCTCAGTTTTATTCCTGGTGGTCGGGATGGGCCCCTTCTGGCTTCTTGTGTCCAACACCCTCCCCTCCCCCCGCCCCCAGTCTCCTGCTGAGTGCTTTGGGGTCAGACCTCTAACGTATCTGATCTTCAGCTGCGAGATGGATTTGCTCACAGCTCTTGACATTGGCGGGCTTCTGGGGAGGGGACCGTCGAGGTGTTTGAGCCCTGCTCTGTGTGAACCTGGGGGTAAGAAGGGGCTGAGGACCGTGCTGGGCTCAGAGCTACTGTCAGACAGCCCTCCTCCCACCCCCAACATGTCACATTACCTGGGACTCTAAGCCCACCTTTGATCTTTGCTTGTTGAAAGGCTAAGTGGACGCATGGGGTGTCCCCGGTGGGTGGGGGCCGCAGATGGTGACATTCCGGCTGTCAGCGCAGGCTTGTTGTCTGGGAACAGGTGTGTCATCAAGGGCCTCCCATTCGCAGGGCCTCTGCCCCTCCCTTGCCTGAGGACCCACCGTCTGCACAGCCCCTCTGGATTGTGGGAGGAAGGCACCCTGCAGCTCAGATCGTGTTCCACGGCTGTTCTTAGGAAAGGCCATGGACCGGGGTCCAGCTGGAGGCAGTGCAGCTTCTAGATCTCAGGAAGGACCAGGGCATTGCAGAAGTGGAGCTTCAGGATCAGAGGGGTCAGACCTGAGACCCCTGAAGATGACTCACCGCACACACCCCACCGAGGAAATGAACGGAGACCTTGCGCTCCTGTCAGGTGCTGGCCGCTGAGCCCCTCTCAGCAAGCCCCTGCAGCGTGCCGGGGACCCGACCAGGCCCCGGGACCAGAAAGCTCTCCAAGAGCCCTCCCCCTCGAGCAGGGTCAACGCACAGGCTGTGAAGTGGAAGGTTAGAGGTCACGCCCACCCAGAGGTGCCTAGAAAGAAGGACCTGGAGGTCTGTTCATTCGGCTACACATGGCTGGGGTCACCAGGAGTCAGAGGTGGGTCTGGGCCGGAGAAGGACAGGCCAGCCAGGAAGGACAGCATGGGTCAGGGGTGTTGGAGGAGGACCAGTGGGGAGAGGGGGCCCAGGACCCAGTCTCCATGCTGCAGACAAGCCCTGGACCCGGCTCCTTGCAGACCAGTCCACTGTCAAGGCTGTGTCCCATACAAGAGGATGCTGCATTGAGGGCAGTGATGGGGTCTCCGAGAACCCTGCAGCTCCGTGGTTCAAGGGCTCGGCTGCCAACCGAAAGGTCAGTGGTTCCGACCCAGCAGCAGCAGCAGGATGCGGCAGTCTGCTCCTGTAAAGATTGGCAGCTGGGGGAGTCCGCGGGGAGCAGGTCCCCGCTGTCTTTTAGAGTTGCTGTGAGTCAGACGGCGGCCGTGGGTGCTGGGTCTGCTGGAGCAGGGTAATGGCAGTGTTGTAGTGGTGAGGCCTCTGGCTGCTGCCTTGGGGGCTTGGGGGCTCCCGCTGTGCAGGGCTGAGCTGGCTGGCTGGGGGGTGGTCACTTGCTCAGCTTTGCTCTGGCCAACCCCCATGGTGCCATTTGAGGCAGGAAGGGCTCCCTCCTTAACCATGTTTCACAGCTAAATACGCATTTGTGGGCGGCAGGGCTGCATTTACACAGCCCTAGGCTGGGACCTAGAGAGCCCTGGAGGCCTGGTGGTTTTGCTTGAGGCTGAGACTGAGGCTGCTAACTGCCCGCTCAGCAGGTTGGAAGCACCATCCCTTCCCGGGGGGAAAGATGAGGTTTTCCACGCCACCGCCCCCCTCAAATATAGAGTTAGGGTCTCAGAGACCCAGGACTGCTGCGCTCTGTTCTGTGGGGACTCTGAGAGTTGGAATAGCTCAGTGATCGGGAACGTGGCTGTTGTTGTTTTTAATCTACTCCAGCTTCACGTTTTCTAGAACTCTCCCGGTGAAACCACAGGCCTGGCCCCACATCAACCCTCACCATGTGTGGGGTGGTCGCAGGGCTTTGTGCTTCCCCTCCAGGGTGGAAGCTGATTGCTGCCAACCCCGTAGCTGTTTACAGGGACAGCTGGACGCTGGGGGAGAAGGGAATCTCCATGACCGGAGAGCAATAGGTAGCTGGTGGGGCTGCCATCCCTGCCCGAGGCGGGGACACTGGTGAGGCTTAAACAAGCCAGGCAGCCCCACTCAGAGTTAGGTTCCCCCAAATCCACTCCTACACCCCCCACCATCACCTCGACTCTGGCTCACCACAGCCCTACAGGACAGGGTAGAGCTGTTGCCCCCCCGGGGAGAGGGGGTGGTTTCCTGAGGCAGGACTCTTGACCGAGTAGAAAGCCCCGCATTTCCCCCAGCAGAGGAGGAGGGCTTCAGATGGCTGACTCTGCGACTGGGATTCAGATTCCCATCAAACCCAAACCCACTGTGCTGAGTCCATTCTGACACGGTGTCCCTGTGAATCAGAGCAGAACTGCCCCCGGGGGCTTCCAGAGACGCACTCTTCACAGGAATAGAAAGCCTCGCCTGTCTTTCTCGGAGCGGGCTGGTGGTTTTGAACTGCTGGCCTGATGTTAGCAGCCCAGTGAGTGGTTACCGTGCCACCAGGGATCTTGGATTCTCACAGGGGTTCACTAAACGTATACTCAGGTTGTACCCACAGGTAGACTCCCATGTAGGTAGAAAGATAGGTTTGTCTAAGTTTAAGGTTTTGGGCTTGTCTAATCTACCTAGCTGTCTCTGCTGGCTGTCTGGTCTAGGTCTATCTGTCTGTCTTCCCTTTGACTTCCCTCCGTGTGAAGATCGTGGTAACTAAGTAAGCAAAGCAAACAAGTCTGTTCTTAGACTGAACTGCTGCTCCCCCCCGCCCCCCCGCCGTGGTGGGACCTTTCTACTCAGGGCTGATGGGTTGTGGGTGCAGCTGATGTTTCTGGACCCCATCCCCAGCGGGCGCTTGGGGCTGCGTGGTTGCAGCACTCCACTGGCTTCCTACCTGCCCCCACTTGTCATGCTGCAGTCAGCGCGCCTGCCCACAGAGCATTTGCAGCTTGTCAGACAGACAGACACCCACTCTCCTACCCCCAGGCCTTTGCCATTCCTGGGCCTGTAAGCCCTCTCACCTGTCAGTGGCCTCTGATGAGGCGGACCTCTGGTGGGCCTCTGGGACAGGCCTGTGCCTTTCAGAGCCATCAAGGGGCGGGGATGAGAAGGGAGAGCAGGCCCCCTGACAGACTGTGGTCAAGACAGTCTGTGGCTTCTTCTTCATGCCCGCCTGGGGATCCCCGCTCCCAACACGAAGCCTGAGCTCCTAGCAGAAGCCCAGGTTATTCAGGATAAATGAGCTACTGTGGCTGTCTAGGTGTGTCTGCGGGTCACAGCTTCTTGGGCCACAGAAAAGGCCCGTGATTTTAAAATTTTTAAGTCATGAAAGGTTTTGAGAAGCTGCCCCTAATAAGTGTTGATGAATCTCAATGCTTGTTAGCAGAGAGAGAGAGAGAGAGAGGTTTAACTGGAGTCATCTGGTCCACAGCTCAGCTCCTCCCACTTCCGTGTGTGTGGGGAAGCCATGCCCTGAGCCAGACAGTGGGCTCAGGGATTGTATGGACGGCCTGCCGAGAGGGGACCGTGTCTGATTGAGCAAGCTCCCCATCCCAGGTCTGAGACCATGCTGTCATTATCCCAGCAACAGCTATTTCAAGTTGCTTCCTAGTGGAGAGGTGGGGGGTGGGGGGACCACCTGGCACCCCACCCTCTCGTGCCCCGAGGACCTCTAGTGAACTAACGTAGTTGTGATTGACCTACTACTGTAGCAGTCATGTACTCGGGTGCCAATTTGTGTTTTGGGGGGCACCACTGCCCTGGTGGGAGTGGGAGACCCAGCCTTGGTCCCAGAGAGCTGCTACTGGATTTGAACTGCCAACCCTGTGGGCCGCAGTCCCGCACACAACCACTACGCTACCAGGGCTTAGCCCTCGGGTGCCAATTTGATTAAGAGTGTAGGAGTGAAGTCTAGCCTGTCAGTCTGGAGATAGCCAATGAGATCTCTGTGTGGGCATGACTTTCTCTGAGAATTCTGGGAAATTTCGCGATTCTTCCCCTGTGGAAGTGAGAGACTATGGACTCAGTCCTTTGGAACGCTTGACTGACAAGATAATATGGCAGCATGCTGAGGGATCCTGAGTCGTGGAACCTGGAGGAGCCGGAGGAGAAGCCACATGGGCTTGCCTTGATGGAACCAGACATCTGGGGCTGGTGAAGCCACGTGGAGACTCCTGCCAGTGCTGAGATGCTTGGGATGGCACTGGGAGACCCCTGCCAACGCTGAGATGTTTCTACCACCACTGGGTACACAAGACTCTACACCCACTGGCCTGTGATTGTCCTGGCATCATTGCATGTACTTCGTGAGTCAGAAGAACACTTTATAGATTGGTATTAGACATATGGGCTAATATTGGACTTATGGACTTGGACTGGCCTGGGTTGAGATGTTTTCTCAATGTTCTATTCCTCTTGTATATAAACCTCTTCCTTATATGCGTATGCGTCGTGTTAGTCCGGATAGACTAGAGAAATAAATCCATAGACACGCATATGGTTATAAAGGTATGGTTTATATATAAGAGGAATAGAGGGTATGAGCCCCAGTGGCGTAAGTGGTTGAGCGCGGGACTGCGGCCCGCAGGCTTGGTGGTTCAAATCCAGTGGCGTCTTTCTGGAGCAGCGCTGGGTAGCTCCCACGACCACCAGAGGGCAGTGATGCCAAAAAAAAAAAAAAGAGGAATAGGACCTTAAGAAAGCATCCCAACCCAGTCCAGTACAAAGTCACAAGTCCAATATTAGCTCACATGTCCAATACCAGTCTATGTCTCCTTCCAACTCAACGAAGTCACAGGCCAGTGGGTGCAGAACCCCAGTGCCGGCAGGGGTCTCCCCGGGGTGCAGAGTCCCAGTGCCAGCAGGGGTCCCCTATGGCTCCTCGTTTCCAGGGCTCAGGGTCCATCAACGGCATCCTGTGGTGGTAGAGGCAACTCAGCACTGGCAGGGGTCTCCACGTGGCTTCGCCAGCTTCAGAGGTCTGGTTCCATCAGGGTCAGGCCGTGTGGCTTCTTCTCTGGCTCCTCCAGCTCATGGGGCGCTGCCATCTTGTCTTGTCCTTAGTTCGTTGTCTCTGAGACTAACTCCCAACAACTGGGGGAGATAGCTTCTCAACTCCACGAGGGAAATGTCGCGAGATTTCCCAGAAGTCTCAGGAGAAAGCCATGCCCACATGGAGGCCTCATTGGCTCCTCAGTGGCTATCTCCAGATGAACAGGCTAGACTCCACCCCTACATCTCTATCATGAAATTAACATAAGCATATGACTGCCACATGCGTGCTTATGGATTTATTTCTCCAGTCTACCCAGACTAACACACCTACCTACCTACCTACCTCTCTCTCCATCCCAGGTGCCTGTAGCCCAAATTCACAGCCATCGATCGAGTTGATTCTAAATCTTAGCAAACCCGGCAGGACAGAGTAGAACTTCCCCGTGAGGGGCGTTTCCAGACTGTGCGGATCTTTAAGGGGGCAGACGGCCTCATCTTTCTTCTGTGGGGCAGTGGGTAGGTTCGAACCTCTGACCTTGTGATGAGAGCAGCTCAGTTGAGCGGCCCTTTCTTTCACCTGAGTTCTTTTCTGCCGGGACCGTTTCATCACGTGGTGACTGAGCATTGGCCAAGGCAGCCCTTTTGGGCAGCGGGGCTGGTTCTGCCTCTTCTCCTGAAAGCCCCTCAGACCGCATGAGAGGCAGGGAGCCCCCGACCTGTGCATCCTGAAAGAGGGAGCCGGCGTCCCCCTGCTACAGAGGCAGCGGCTGAGGCTGGAAGACTGGAGCCACCTGCCTGCTTGCCTGTCACTCGCTGCTGGGTGACCGTGTCGGGCCTGGACCCGGGGAGTTGTGAAGGTTTCTCTTCGACGAGTGGCTGTTCCCCAAGTGCCATCCCGTGGGTACGAAAGGCGCCCTCTGAGGAGCATGAGGCGAGGGCTCACGCCGAGCACAAACCAGGAGAGGAGCGAGGTGTCTGGACCTGGGATTCCTGCACCGTGAACCTCCTGAGTCCAGAAGACACAACGCCAAAGGGGCGAGCATTGACACAGTGGTGGACCTCCCAGCCCACGGAGCCAGTAAAGCTGGCTGGTGTTGTGGAGTGGGGTGCTGCCGGGCACTTGATTGGGGGTGGGGGTGAGGGCAGCGCCTGGGCTAGCTGCTCCCATGCAAACGGAGTGGAGTGCAGCCCTGAGAGGACTGTGACGGCCCTGGTGGCCGACTCTTGCCTGAGCCCGCCTCACTCCCAGGGCGGCCTGTGACTTCCTGAATAAACCCTTTCCCCTTGCGTCTTGCCTGAGTTCTCTGTCGCCGCCGCTGTCGCCGCCGCTGCCGCTGCAGTGGGCAGTGGACAGTGGACACCAGAGATGCAGTAGAGGAGGCTGGACACAGGTGTGTGTGCCTCAAGAGGGCTCCCTGGCGGACGGCAGCGGTTTTGCTGATGTGGGCTCTGTCTTTCCCGCAGCAAACGTGCAGCACTGGAGGAGGGCGCGCGCAGGGGAGTGTAATTAAACATGTCACTCTTTTACCCCAGGGAAAAGCATGGAGGAGGTGAAGAAGGTGCTGCTCCTGGTGCTGGGCTGTGCCGTCCAGGTAGGGCTGGGGGCAGGGCAGGGGGGGTGCGGTTGTTGCTGGCAGGGGGAGGAGGGCCTGTCCAGGTGAGCGGGAGCAGCTGACTGCCATGTGTTTCAATTTGAGGGGAACAAAATGCTTCCTTGCACGGGCGGAAGCTGCCTCAGGCCAACGTGACCGAAGCCACTGGGCCGCTGGGGGAGAGGTGACTGCCGTCTCAGGTGGCCGCCATGCCACTTCTAACACCAGGGCACCTGGGGCAGGAGATCAGGTGGGGCTCCTTGGGGCCAGATGTTTCACTAGCAATTCCACCCACCCACCCCCAAGTCAATCAAGATGACAAACCCTATTGTCTGCCCCCACATCCATCCTTACTCCTGACCCTGCAGGACAGACTAGCACGGCCCCACGTGGGTTTCCATAAATCTCTGCTGGAGCAGACAGTTGCAGCTTTCTCCCATGGAGCAACTGCGGGTTCAAGCCACGGACTTCCCTGTGAGCAGCGGAGCTCTTTAACCACTGCGCCACCAGGGTGCCTGTCCCGTTCTAGGAACCCTCTAGAGAGGCGTCAGCACAACACCACGATGGGCCACACCCGGTCCACCAGCCATGCTTATCAATAAAGTGGTATGGGCCCACGGCCAACCACTGCCTGTGGCTGCGTGGACACCACACCAAAATAGCCGTCGTGTCAGACTCTGAGTGGCTCGGAAAGCCCAAGATTCTTTCCATCTGGTCCTGTATGGGTGAAGTTAGCCAGCCTGTGGTTTAAGTCATGGGGGGCCCCCCTCTCTCTTTGTGTGTGTGTGTGTGTGTGTGTGTGTGTGTGTGTGTGTAGCTACCCCTGCCCTCAAGTTGCTTCTGACTCCTAGGGGATGGGTGCTGTCAGGCAGGGAGAACTGTCCTGGGGTGGGGAGTTCTGAGACTGCCACTCTTGTCAGGAACAGAGCGCCGTCTCCTTCCCCCTCCGAGCAGCTGGTTTGCAGCCCCCGCCTCTCCTCAGTGCACAGCCTCCTAGGAAGACGTGCCTCCCTTCAGCAGCGTCTGCCTGTGCGGCTCAGTGAGGGGAGTGCCTCTCACCGGGGGGCGGTGCCACCTCCCCGTGTCTCCGGAAGAGCATCGCTCTCCTCTTGCTCACCACCCCCCAGGAGCGGATCACCAAACTATTCCAGCTGCTGTCGCTAAGGAGCCCTGCCCGGCACAGTGGTTACCCGCTCAGCTCCCAGCCACGAAGTGCCCAGTTGGAAACCCCCAGCCTGCTTAAGATCACCCAGGTGCTACAGCAGCACACTGGCACGAAACGGCCAGAAGTTCAGGCTGGATTCAGAAGAGGACCTGGAACAAGGGCGATCGTTGCTGATGGCAGATGGACCTCGGCTCAAAGCGGAGAACACATGTGTCTCATTCACTGTGCCAAGGCACCAGACGGCGGACCATCATGACCCGTGGGGTACCTTGGGATCCCAGGAATTCCGGGACACTTCATTGTGCTCACTGGGAACTTGTCCGTGGATCAAGAGGCAGTTGTGCAAACAGAACAAGGGAAGAGCGCCTGGTTTAAAAATCAGGAAAGGGGCTGAGCCCCGGTGGCGTAGTGGTTGTGCACGGGACTGCGGCCCACTGGGACAGAGGTTCAATTCCAGCAGTGGGGCGGGCCTCCTACTCCCACCACCGGAGAGCAGTGATGCCAAAAAAAAAAAAAAAAATCAGGAAAGGTGGGCATCAGGGTCATATCTTCTCTCCATACCTGGTCAGTCTGTAGGCTGAGCAAATCATCAGAAGCTGGAGTCCGTGAAGTACAGTGTGGTGTCAGGACTCGAGAAAGGCTTATTAACAACCTGAGATGGGCAGGTGACAGGGAGGAGGGCTTGAAGTTCTTGCCGATGAAGATCAAGGACTATAGCCTTCAGCCCAAGGAATAACCACATCCTGACAACTGGACCCATTAGACAGCATCCTGACACCGGGAGGAAAGGTTGGAGTGGTTGAGGATTTTGTGCTCCTCAGATCTGCAATCACTGCAGCACCAGTCAAGAGCTCAAAAGCGGTGTGATCTCAGGTCAGTCTGCTGCACGAGGTCTCTTTAGAGCAAGGACGTGGCTGAAGACTGCGGTGTGTCTGACCTACGCCATGGTGTTCTCCATGGCATCGTGCCCATTAGAAACCTGGATGTTGAGTAAAGAAGGCCGTGGAGGCATAGAGGGGTGTGAATCGTGGGCCTGGAGAAGACTCTTGAAAGCGCCATGGCCTGCTAAAAGGACACACGGATCTGCCTGGGAAGAAGTACAGCCAGAGTGTTCTTTAGAGACAAGGATGGCCAGACTTCGTCTTACGTACTTGGGGCAGATTTGCCAGGAGATTGCCAGCCCTGGAGAAGGACATCACGTCTGGTCAAGTGGAGGGGCAGTGAAGGAGAGGAATTGGGCGAGTCTCGATGAGAGGGCTGTGCGAGTGGGCCCAGGGCCAGGAGCAACTGTGAGCATGGTTCAGGACCAGGCAGTGTTTGGATCTGCTGGACTCAGGGTTGCTATGGATTGGGCCGACTGGATGGTGCCTGGCAGCAGCAACCGCTCCTCTGACGGATGACAGACTCAGAAGCCCATGGGAGCAGCCCTACCCCATTCTCTGGGGTCGCCGTGGAGAGGCCTGGAGTGGACGGCCGGGGTCTGAGCGGGAGGAGGCACCGCTGCCGCAGACGTGGCGTGCGAGTTGAGCAGGACCCTGTTTGACGTCCCAGGACCCGGCTTGTGCCTGTGAACACAGGGTTGAGGGTCCGCTGCCCTGTGCTCGGCGTCTGGGGTGGGGCTTGAGATGGAGCCTTTGGACAGCGGGTTCCCCGAGCTGCTCTGATAGCGGAGGTGATGAGTGACCCCTCTCAGAGGAAGGGCCGGGCGAGGGGTGGGGTGGTGGGAGGCTGGGAGAGTCCTTGGCTGTGTAAGGGAGCGAGGCGGGCACTCTGTGAGCGTGGCCTCAGGTTTGCAACCCTTCCACAGTGTGAGCGGAAAGAGGAGTTCATTGAGCGGATCAAGCAGCTGGACATTGAGACCCAGGCCGGAATCGTGGCCCACATCCAGGAGGTAGGTGGGGCCTTCGAGGGTGGGCCCGGCTGGGGTCTTGCTGCTCCTTCCCCAGGAGGGAAGATTCAGAGTGCCTGGCCCGTGGATGGTGTGAGTTGACATACACTGTGGACTCCATAGGCGCACAGATGCTGTTGAGGCAGCTGTCCATCAGCCAGCGAACAGAAGACGGGGAGAAAGTCAACTCCAGAAATTAACCCCCCCCCCCCCACACACACTCTTGAGTCTTTCAGAAACCTCCCTCCTTTCTTCCTTGCCTAATATGGACGTGACTATTTTTAAGAGCTGCCAAGTGGATTCGGTTCAGAACTGGATGCCCAGGCTCTACACATGTACCGTGGCAGGCGTCAATCAGCCCTGCTCCCCCACCCCCCAGGTATGGGGGTTGATCTCCTGATGAAGAAGGTTTGGTGGTGGTGGACCCCAAAAATTAGCCAGCCAGTGCAAGGGGGCCCCCACCTGAAAATTTACCCCTGGACACCTCTTCCCCCACCCAAGCAACTAACTGTGTGTGAGACTCACCTGAGAGGCCACGGCTCGGTCCTCAGGCTGGTGTCACCCAGATAAGACACGTGCGGGCATAGGAACGGGCGTGTGATGGGCACAGGCAGCTCACGTTGGCCGTGGTGCTGGGGGCCACAGTGGGTCAGACTGGAGGGGGCAGGAGGCGGGGAGGTGTCAAGAGACGTCAGTGTTCTCAGCCACCAGCGTCATCCGCCGTGTCCCCGTGGGCTTTTGAGACCAGCGACACACATATTTGTCAGGAAGAACCTGGCATCAGGAAGTAATTTAAATGCCAAGCGAGCATCCCCGACTGGTCCCGCTCAAGGCTGTGGGTCCAGCGCTAGCCAGCCCCCTCTGCAGACTCAGGTGGCTGCAGGCCGATGACGCAGGGAGCTCACGGGCCAGTGGGTGCAGAAAGGTGGCTCCAAGGTCAAGTGGGCACTGACAGCTCCCCAGGTTCAGGGGCCTGTCCACCTGAGGCCCCCGCTGGAGGCAGACAGAGTCTGGCAGCCAGGACAACAACAAGGGCAGGAAAGAGAGGAGGGCCCAGCGTCTCCCTCTGAAAAGGCCACACCACGAAGAGGCCTTCTCAGGTGGGACGCCACGCTCACACAGGCGCGAGTCGACGTACAGCCTCGTCGGTGCACCAGCCCATAGTGCTTCTCAAAAGGAACAGGCTCTGGGATTCCCCCCCCCCCCACCCTCCCCGCTGGCCCTGGGGCTGGGCCGCAGCACTCTGCAGGAGGTGGTGCCCAGGCCCCACCCAGAGCCCTGCAGTCGGAATCCAGGCCGGGCCAGGGCTGCCCTCAGTCTCTCATGGAAAGCACTCTCCAGGTGACCATGGTGTCGTTTGGCTGAGCCCTGGGTGTGGACCACGCCCCCCTCATGGGTGGGCAAGGCCATCTCAAGCCTGGGGTACAGAGCAGGCCAGCAGCGCCAGCTTCAGGAGGCCCTGCCTCACAGGACGCGAAGTTTGAAGTTGCTGCCCTACAGGAAGGAGTAGACCAGCCCTGGGTGGGGGCGGTTTAGAAAGGCCTCTCTCTCCCGAGGAGCCTCTGGTGGTTTCGAACTGCTGACCTTGCCGAAGGACAAGCTCTGCCCTAAACCTCGGGTCAGCTGTGCCCAAACCTGCCCCGGGCCAGTCAGGAGCAGATGGCACGGGCCGCGCCTCGTCTTGTACGTTAGCCGTGCACGCCCTCCCCCCACCCCCACTTCTGGTTTGGGGTGTGCTGCTCTGGGAACCTGGCGAGTGACGGTGGAGCTGCTGACTGCAGGGCCTGCCCTGCTGCTCCCCAGGGGAGCCGAGGCTGCCTTCCCCTAGGAAGACTCAACCTGGACGCCCACCGGGGCATTTCTGCTTGGCCCCCCAGGGGTCGCCCGTCTCAGAATGGACTCGATGGCGCTGGGCAGCATGCTGCCTCTGAATGGATGGCCCCGGCATGGTCGTGTCTGCTTCTCCCTAAGTGGGAGGGCGGGGCTCGACCTGGCAGGTCCAGGGGCCTCCCCGGCCACAAATGTCTGTTCAGGGGCTGCCTGGTGCCGACAGGCCTGAGCCTTCCCAGAAGGAAACTAGGTGACCTCGTGCGGTCTAGAATAAGGCGCAGCCTGACTCTCGGTTTTTGATTCTGAGACCTCTCTGAGAGTGCAGTTGCAGTCTCTACCTTGGCGTCCACTGCTCTCTGTCTGCACGATCTCATGGAGGCAGCTTCTCCCAGGGGCTTGTCCTCCGTGTCCCGCACGTGTTGGTGTTCCTCTCGAGGAAGCAACCTTCTCCGTGGACCCTTGAAATGGAGGGGACAGCGCATCATAGGCGCTCTCTCGGGGCCAGCTCTGCAGAGCTCGTCGGAGGGAAGCATGGCAGGAGTGCCGCCACTGCCTACCTGTCCTAGGGCCTGAGCCACGTCAGAGAGCAAAGGGATGTGCCTGCCGTCACCAGGAGGAGTGTCCCCGGGGCCCTTCCTGCAGCCGGCTGTCCCCGTGTGCCTGCAGGTGACCCACAACCAGGAGAACGTGTTTGACCTGCAGTGGCTGGAGCTCCCAGACGTGGCGCCCGAGGAGCTGGAGGCCCTGTCCCGGAACATGGTCTTCCACCTGCGGAGACTCATCGATGAGCGGGACGAGAGCTCCGAGGTAACCGACCCCGCGCCTGGCCACCGGGCCCGGACGCCCCCCTACCCCCATTCCCAGGGACCAAGGCCGAGCGTGTGTCCCCTGCAGACCAGTGGCCACCAACCACAGCTCCGAGCTCTCCTTCTGCCCAGGCTGCTTTCACTCCACCTGCCCTCTCAGCACCTCTCCACTCTGGCTTCCGGCCAGTTCCGCAGTCCCCGGCCAGTTCCACAGTCCCCGGGAGCCTGGTCTGCATCTTCTTCCTGCTGGCCAGGCACAGGGTCTGGGTCACCCACCGCCACCCCCCATCCCTCTCTGCCCCCCAGCTGATCGTGGACCTGACCCAGGAACGGGACTACCTCCAGGCACAGCACCCGCCCAGCCCCCTCCGGTCCTCCAGCGCCGACTCCACGCCCAGCCCCACCAGCAGCCTGTCCAGCGAGGACAAGCAGCACCTGGCGGTGGAGCTGGCCGACACCAAGGCACGGCTGCGGCGCGTCCGGCAGGAGCTGTGAGTGTTGGTCACGCCAGGCTGGGGCTCTGCTCCCGCCCAGGCAGGGTCCCCCCCAACCCCCATGAGACGCAGCCTGGGGGGATGCTGACCTGGCACCATCACCAGCAAGGCTCTGTGTCGAGCCAGACACGGTGTCCCCAGAAGTAGGCTCTGGTCCACACACTGGCCCGTGGAGGCTGTCATGACCCACCAGTCACCAGGCAGACCCATGCTCTGGAAAGCTGCCAGCGACTGGGTGTGTTGGCACCCAGACCTCCAGGCCTGTCTTCAGAGACATCTCTGGGTGGACTCAAGCCTGTGGCCCTGAGGTGTGCATCTGAGTGCAGCAGCATGACCCTCACTGGTGTGTGGTGTTGCCCAAAGGTCAGCTCACCCTATCTGACAGTCGGCCAGCCAGCTTTCTCTCTGGCAGGCACATGGCCTGCCCTAGGTGCCTGCTTCCAACTCCCCATCAGCAACTCCGGAGTGTCCCTCTGTGAAGGGACACTAGTGGCTGGCTGGTGGCTGTGTGTGTGTTGGGGTGGGGGGGTGTTGAGGCAGTCTCTTCACCTGTTCCTGTGTCCCCCACCCCCATCCAGGGAGGAGAAGACAGAGCAGCTGGCAGACACCAGACATGAGGTGGACCAGTTGGCGCTGGAGTTGCAGAAGGTCAAGCAGGAGGTACGCAGAGATGGGAGTGTGGAGGTGGAGGCGGCTGGGACCAGCCAGGCGCCAGGCCAGGGTCAGGATGCAGCAAGGGGCACTGCCATGGAGGGCCTCTGTGTCCTGCCCAGGAGCCCAGGGACAGCAGTACCCCCAGAGGCCACAGGCACATTGCAGGGGTCCCTGAGTTTGGCTCTTGTGCACTGACAGAACGTCCAGCTGGCAGCTGACGCCCGGTCCGTGCGCGCCTACCGGGACGAGCTGGACGCGCTGCGGGAGAAGGCCACGCGCGTGGAGCGGCTGGAGATGGAGTTGGTGCGCTGCCGGGAGAAGCTGCACGACGTGGACTTCTACAAGGCGCGCATGGAGGTGAGGCTGCCGGGGTCGGGGTGTCTGGGGGTTGGGTGGAGCGCACTGGACACTCTACAGCTCATGTATGATGTGCTGGGCCCAGCAGACTCCGGTGCTGGCCCCAGGGAGCACTGGGTGCAGCCTGAAACTCAGCACCGGTCAGTCGGTTCCGCTTGGGGCCGGCCCAGGTGCTCCCCGGGGTTTCGTGGCTGCCGTCTTGTGGAAGCAGACCGCCAGGCCCGTGTCCTGTGACCCTGCCACTGCAGGGGGGCCTTGAACCGCGACCTGTGCCGTCAAATCACTCCTGACGCCCACGAGGCACTTGGGCAGGTGATCCGAGGCTGCATCTTCAGGGAGGCAGACAGCTCGCCGGGCCCCCCAGAGGAGCTGTGGGCTTGGACCACGGCCTTTTGCTTGACCCACCGCACCAGGCTCCTTTAGTGCGGGACCCGCTCTTCGGAAGCGTGCTTTTTAGAGACAGACAGATCTGCTTTCCCAAGCCCGGGAGCCTGGTGGTGTAGTGGTTACACGTTGCACTGCTAACCAGAAGGTCCGTGATTGGAAACCGCCGGCCACTCCGTGGGAGAAAGACCCAGCAAGAGTCAGTCTCAGAAACGGCCGAGGCAGCTCTGCTGTGTCCTCGAGAGTGGCTGGAGCCCAGTCACTTCAGTGGCAGCGAGTCTGTTTTTGTTGTCGGATATAATCCAGGACGAAGAGCAGGCAGGCAGGCATCTGCTTTTGTTACTGTGTGTAATCCAGGACTAAGGGCAGATAACTATCTGCTTTTGCAATTGTATATAATCCAGGACTAGGTGTAGGACACTATCTGCTTTTGTTATTAGATGTAATTCCAGAACTAAATGCAGGTAGCACCTGCTTTTTTTTTGGGGGGGGGGGTTATCATTGCTCTCCGGTGGTGGGAGTAGGAGGCCCAGCCCCACTGCTGGAATTGAACCTCCGTCCCAGTGGGCCGCAGTCCCGCGCACAACCACTACGCCACCGGGGCTCAGCCCAGCACCTGCTTTTTTTAAACTGTATGTAATCCAGGACTAAATGCAGGTAAGCATCTGCTTTTGTTACTGTGTGTAATCCAGGACAAGGTCCAGGTAGCATCTGCTTTTGCAGTCTCACCTCCCCGTTCCATCCAGCACTGCCCAGGGGCAGCATCGTCCACTTTGGGGAACCCTGTACAAGCCGCTGAAGGTAGGAAGAGGAGGCTCTCTGCTCCCTCTGAACATTCAGAGCCGCAGAAACCCCAGGGAGCAGTTCCCCTCTGCCCGGTGACAGCAGCGGGTAGGCAGGGGAAAGACCCAAGCCCTTGTCGATGAAAAGTAATGGCGATGGCTTCTTTAGCCTCATGCCACGTTGGCCCATGAAAGGCTTCTTAGGACACTTCCTCTGAATCCTGCCCCCTCCCACTGACCCCCTCAGAGACCCACCTGGACAGAGTCAGGCTGCCCCCGGGTGTTTCCCACACTGAAACTCCCTAAGGGAGCAGAGAGCCCTGTCTTTCTCCCACGGAGTGGCTAGTGGCTTTGAACCACTGACCTTGTGGGCCGCAGCTCAGTGGATAGCCCTTGCTCCACCAGGACACCCTCTCTGGATTGGGGGCGGACGGGGGGCGTGACGGCATCATGTCAGAATGTGCCAGGTTAGCCATGTGAAGAGCCACGTCCGTTGCACGCGGCGCTGGGCAGGTTTCCATCTTCATGCCATCCCAGAGCCCCTGGCTGGAGACCCCCATGTGCGGTGCACTGGCCTGCCCAGGCCGTTGCCCCAAGACTCCCGCCGGCCCGTCATCGCCAGCGGGTACCAAGGCAGGCACAGGTGGACGGTGGGAGGCTGTTTGTCCCCCCAGCCCTGCTCAGGAGGAACATGAGTGTGACCCCGTGCATAACTCCCCGGCCCCCTGCTGAGAAGGCGCCCTTCATGCCACACCTACCTCGGAGCAGGTGCGGAAGAGGCCGGCCAAGCCTTGACCCTGCAAAGGACCCACCACCCTGCTGGCCTCTCCGCAGGACTGGCGTGTCCTGGGGCTTTTCAGTGCCCAGGGAAGAGACCACTGGGGACTCCCATGCAGTGTCCCCAGCAGCTCCCCCTGGGCATCAGGGAGCTAAAGCAGGCCCCAAGCAAGTTCACAAACGGGGTGACCACCACCTCAGTCCACCGAGACTCCGTGTCCCTTTCTGGCCTGTCCACAGCCCTGCGCCTGGGCCGACAGACCACGGACCCCATGCCTGCGCATTGCCGAACCTGCTTCTGCAACACAGCACCCAGAGGTGCATGTCCCAGGGGCTTCCCCCGGAAGACAGGTTCCTGGGGGGTGGGAGTGGGGAGAACTGGGCCTCGTGGCCCCCTGATGTGCAGGGCAGCGGTGCCCCTGGGCCTTCCTGGGCTGACCTCTCAGGGCCAGCAGGTCGCCAGGACATTTATCATCCCATGGAGCAGCTGGTGGGTGTAGACCACTGCCACTGGGGCCCCGTGCCTGACTGTGTGCGTGGTGGGGCTGGGCCGGGTGGTGAGCAGTGCTCTGTGACTCTTACTCTTGCCTCCGTGGCTTGCTTGTCTGCTAGGATGGGAAAACGGGGTTTGACGACCGGCCCCTGGAGATGCAGAGGAGGGGTCCTGCCCTGGCCCTCATCAGATGCCTCCGATGTCAGGGCAGGACTCCGGGCGCTGGATGCCCCGCTGAGATCAGACTTGTGTCCAGTGGACAGGGATGCTTCGATCCCAAGGGAGGCCTCCCTGTGCACCTCCCGCCCCTGAAGCCCCTTGCCCTGAGATGCCATGGTGTGGGGTCCTCCCCCCGATGGGAACTCCAGGGGAGAGAGGTGGTGTGGGAAGGGGACCCTGCCAAGGGTGGAGCAGCAAAAGATGGGTGGAAGGACGGACCTGGTGTGTGCTGGGGAGATAGGGCTGAGGATCCAGGCTCCCTGGCCCTTGGGGAGGGGGTGACCAGTGAGAGACAGTCAGAGCGGCTGTGGGCTGCCTGTAAAACTGTCAGGTGGGGCTTGTACCAGGTGCTCGGCTGCACGTCTGCCAGGCTGAGCCCCCGTGAGCACCTGCTGGGTGCAAGCCCTCCCAGGCAACCAGTGTTCCGTGCCCCCACGGAGCGCAGCACCTCAGGGACAGAAGGGCAGAGCTGCTCAGGGCCCGCTGGGGACACGAGTAGACTCAGGTCAGCCTGGCACACGGATCTCGACTTCCACCAAGGCTTCACCAAGCCCCATGGGGCCAGAATTTGGCTTGTTTGGTTCACAGATGAGGTGTGGCACAGACGCTGCCAGGTGACTCACACCTGGGGTTTCTTGGGGGTGGGGGGGTGCACTGCAGGCACCGTACCCGCTACAGGGCCCTGGCCGTCTCAGGTACCTACCTGCAGCAGCCCCAGGCCCTCCCTGTACCTTGGCTGAGAGGGAGGTGACCCTGATCCTGCAGTGTTCAGTGGGCCCCCTGCCAGGGTGCCAGGGTTTGCAGGTCATGAGAGGAGCCTCCTGCCTGCCTGCCCGGAAACCCAGCTTTTCCAGGGACAGGATGTGATGCGTGGTGCTGCCAATTCTCCATGGGCCCCCTACCGACACGCTCTCAGCCCCTCTTGGCTGGTGTTGTGCAGAAACATGTGCGTCGAGGTTGACCTGCAGGGGCCAAAAAGACCCAAGTCAGGCTTGTACTAAGAAGCCCTGAGGGTGTAGGGGTCACACCTTGGGCTACTTCCACAAGGTCAGAGGTTCGAAACCACCACCTGCTCCAGGGACGAAAGAGGAGGCTCTCTACTCCCATAAAAGAGTGACAGTAACCCACAGGGTCCGTGGGATGTTTCGTTTTGAAGCCGGGCGTTAGTATCTGCAGAGTTGACTCGGAGACTCCCTTGGGGAGGGTCCGGAGGGTGAAATGGGAGGTGGGAGACAGGGGGGCGGAAGGACAGGTGATAGTCTGTGAGTGTCCATCCCCAGGTTTGGGCGGATAAAGCCCCAAGGACAAGCATGGCCGAGACAGGGGCTGTTTCCTGTAAACTTGCCCTGGTGGCATAGTGGGTTCGTGTGGGGCTGCTGACGGCAAGCCGGTCGGCAGTTGGGAACCACCGGCTGCTCCTGGGGAGAAAGGCAGCGCTTTCCGCTCCCTAAAAGAGTTACGGTCTCAGGAACTCACAGGGGCGGTTCTAGCCTGGCCCGCAGGACCACCGCATCAGTATCAGCTCGATGGCGCTGAGTGTGACCTTGAGCACCTGGTTAGCCACCCCTGTTAAATCCTGAAATGGTGAGAAGGATGAGCGGGCAGCTGGGGGGCACTTCCTGTCCTGGGCCTGCTCTTAGGGTGGCTGCAATTGTCCCAGATGAGGATCGGGTGAGGGTGCCTGGTGGGAACCCTAGAATCTGCACGATGAGGGCCCCACCCCCCCAGGTCAGCTGAGGACCCAGGGCTTGGGTGGACAGAGCTTGTAGCTCTGGGCCCTTTGGCATCAGGCACCCTTGGCGGGAGCTGGGTCTATCCCTAGCTGAGTCCCAGCCTGGACAGACGCTGGGAGTCCCAGGACGGGGGACCTTGGGCTGAGGGGAGAGCTGCCTCTAATTTGGCTTTCTCCTGCAGCCTGGTGACGCTCTGGGGGTCAGGCGAGAGGCCATCCCTCTCCAGAGAAAGGCTGCGCTCCCCTTTGCAGAGGAGGCAGGCTCCGAGTGGTGTCAGGAGAGCAGAGAGAGGCCTGTTCCCACGTGCACAGGCTCATGTTCACGTCCACCTGCCACACGCGGCTGGTGTCCCTCTGCCCCCAGCTCCTGGGGGTCCAGCCTGAGAGGCGTGCCTGTGCACGTCACCATGACCGGTGCTGCTTGGGGGAGGCTGTTGCAGCCAGGGGAATGTGGGGCAGTAACTGGCATTGCTTTAAGCCGCTGGTAGCTTTTCTGTGGCTCCTGGTCTGGTTTGTATCAGGGTCAAATTAGCCGAAAGAGAGGTGCAAGACAGCCACACCCTGGGACGGTGGGGAGTAGCCAGGGGAGGGTCTGGCTCTACTGAGCAAGCAGGGGCAGCAGGGCACAGCCGGGCAGGAAACTTGTTCGGAGCTCCAGGCAGGTTCCTTGTCCAGAGGTGGGGCAGCATGTGTATATGTGTATACGTGCACATGTCAGTCTGTCCCTCCAGGCTATGGGTGGTGGGCTTGTCTGTGGCTTAGAGGAGAGGGGCTGCGAGCCCGCTGGGCATTCACCCACCGGCTGTTAGGTAGGCCTCTCTGGCCAGGGCATCTTGTCCCCTATCATCTGAAAGGAAGGGTGGTTGGTAGTCTCTGGAGCCCCTCCAGGTGTGCCCTGGGGCATCCGCCATTCCCTCAGGAGATGTGCCGGTCTGAGTGGGGCCTGCCTGCACATGGTTGGCAGGGTCGCCCCAGTTCGGAGTGGGTTCATTGGCTCCTGGCAAGTAGACACGGGCACTTACATGCCCTGCTCCCTGGGCAAAGTCCAGGCCAGGGTGGGGTGTGGGTTTGCTCTGCTCCGCCCATCGGGCCTGGGAGGTGGGGCCTATCCCGCTCAGTGCGTGACCTGCATGTCTTTGGGAACAGGAACATGAGGGTGGGGCGGGTGGAGGGTGGGGCTGGCTCTGCCAGGGCCTCGGCAGCCCCCATTCCTCCTGAGAGGTAGGGCTGGTGTGAACTCCCTGCTCTGATGGTCCCCAGCGGCCCTTGGCATGCAGCGGCAGCGCCCCAGGACACCCCACCTGTGACACACACCTGGGTCGCCCCAGCCAGCTGCCGCATCCCACCCCCACACAGCTTCTGCCCTTCCTGGCTCCCTCAGGAGGGGGGAGACCACCATGAGGGGCCCCCAGTGCTTGGGGCTCCCAGGTGCTGTGTGGTGTGAACCAGAGAGCGCACTCCCCGCTCTCTCTGACAGGGTCAATTCCAATGGACCGTGGTGGAAGGAGGCGTGTTATGGGCCTGATGAGTTTGCTGTGGGACTGCTCACTGCACGGTTGGCAGTTGAAGCTCCTCGGCCTCTCTGAGGGAGAAAGAGGAGGCTCTCTGCTCCCGTAAAGACTCACCGTCTGGAATCCCACGGGGACAGATCTGCTGCGTCCTAAAAGGTCGCCGTGGACCTCGGTGGGCTTGTTGGAGGAGTGAGGGGGCCTGGCTGGGGGGGTCCCGATAGAGGTCAGACCCTCAGGGATTTGACGCTCTTTTGAATAGTCCCACTTCCGACTGAGAATTCTCCAGCCCTCTGAGTCGTCCCTTTTGGCCTAAGGCAATTTCTAGTGACCCAGAGTACTGTAGCCCTGGCCCCCTCAGAAGTCCATGGAGGGGACAGGCCAGCTCCAGACTGCTTCCCAGGTGGCCGGCTCACCAGGTGGCCTGATGGATTAGGGAGCTTGGTGGGGGCAATGCAGGCTGGGTTTTGAAGGGTCAGCAGGAGTTGGTTGTGAAGCCGGTCGAGTGTGGGGGTTGCAGACTAGAGCATGAAGTAGAAGCAGAGACCAGAGAGGCCGGGCCAGCCAGGCTTGCTTCTCCACGGAGCCCTGCTGTGTCCGTGTGGGCAGCAGTCGGAGGCCGGTGTGTGTGTGTGGGGGGGGGGCAGCAATGGGGGTGTCCTGCTCCAGTAGGTTCTTTAGGAAGGGTTTGGGGACAGCGGGGAGACTGCCCCCACCTTAGTTCAGGTCACAGCTCCGTCTGCTCTCAGATTTTGTAACTCCTTCAGTTCTTCTGAGTTGGTCTCCTCGTCCATGGAGTAGACTCCTCCCCGGCTCCCCTCTCAGGCTCTCAGGGGGGACTTGGTCTCAGCCAGGCACAGCCTGGGAGACACACAGGGACTCCGGGGTCTGAGACCAGCCTTTGATCCCAACCATGGCCACTGACAGGCGAGAGTGGGCCCTCACCCATGAGTTCAGGGTTCCCACCCATAAAGTAGGCAAGTGGAGCTTCCAGCCCAGGTCCAGGTGACGGAATCTTTAGAAGAGGTCTCCCCTGAGAGGGGCCTTCAGACTCCTCCTGCCATGTGTGTTGTATGTGTGTGAGTGGTGTGTGTGTGGATGGTGTTAATGGCGTGGGAATGTGAGTGGTGTGTGTATTGTATGTGTGTGAGTGGTGTATAGGTATGGCATGTGCATGTGAGTGCTTATGTGTGCTGTGTGTGTGTTTACACCTGGGAGGACCCAGCCCACCCAGCAGTTAGCTCCCTGTCTGGGCTCTGCGGGGGCTGGTCACGCCGGCTCTCCTTGTCGGTGGTGCGGTTCGGATGCTGCGCTGCCTGGGCTGTGGGGTAGCTGGCCTAGAGATGCCCCGTTTCCAAGGAGCACCGGAGCCTCACCTCCCCACCAGTGCGATTGTGAAATGTTGAAACAGCAATGTTCTGATGGAGAGGACTGGACGCAAGCAGGGCTTGCCTAGGAAGCGGGGACTCGGTGAGGGCCCTGCCCGGCCAAATGAGGTCCCGGCTGTGGGAGTCTCAGCCCTCGGCATATGACACCCGGCATGTGATGGACAGAGAGCGCCTCCGCTTTCTCGCACAGGGCAGTGAGTGGGTCTGAACATCTGATCGTGCGGTTACTGACCGAACACACGGCCCACGCCGCCACCAGGGCTCTGTCCCCAGAGCTTCGGTTTTCGCCTTCTGGTGCCTCTGTCTGATGGTCCTTCTCCATGTGCCCCTGCCGGCCAGGAGCTGAGGGAAGACAACATCATCCTCATCGAGACCAAAGCCATGCTGGAGGAGCAGCTGACGGCAGCCCGGGCCCGCAGCGACAAGGTCCACGAGCTGGAGAAGGAGAATCTGCAGCTCAAGTCCAAGCTGCAGGACCTGGAATTGGTATGTCAAGCCACGCCCGCTCCTTCCCTCTTCCCCCATGCCTGCCTGCTTCTTACCCTGCCGCTGACCGCTGCTGCTGTGAGCTCTGGGGCGCGTTGCTCGGCACCCACAGAACACACATGCCTGTCCGGGTGGACACCCCTGGGCCTCCTCTTAGCGCATGCATCGGCTGGAACTCGGGAGCCTCCTGGTGGCTTTCTGAGGCAGGTGCGAGGCAGGCGTTGTGCTGGTGGAGTGGGTCGCGGGTTGGACCGCTCACCCCCAGGTCAGTGGTTCGAAACCACCGGCCGCTCTGCCGAAGAAAGAGGAGGCTTTCCACTCCCAGTCTCGGAAACCCAAAGGGGTAGTTCTACCCTCTTCTGTGGGGCCACCAGGAGTCATAAGCGGCTCGCTGGCGGTGAGAGGGTTTAGTCCGCGGCACGGGGCCTGCCCCGGGGTCACCACAGAGCCACCCGTCACGGGCGAGTTGGAATCGGAAATCTGGAATCTCTTTCCATGATCGAGGGAAACCCCTCCCAGCCCCCCACCCGCCCGCCCCCAAATTCCCCACGGAAACAAAAACTGTTGCTATCAGCCAGTTTGGCGCCCAGTGCCCAGGGTGTTACAGGGAACTGCCCCAAAGGAGGTGCTTGGCTGTGGCTCTAGGGATCCTGGCAGCGCCGTGGCGCTGAGCTGGGCTGCTGAGAGCAAGGTTCGCAGTTTGAGACCACCAGCCGCCCAGAGGTAGAAAGGCGGGGCTTTCTGCTTCGTGAAGAGTGACAGTCTGGGAAACCCACCGGGGCAGTGCTACCGGTCACCCCACACTGCTGCTTTGAGTCAGAATCCCCTTGCCAGCAGTGGGTTTGGGGTTTGGTCTGCAAGGACACCGGGGTAGCTGTGAACCAGTGACCTTTAGAATAGCAGCTGCCTGCCCCCCACGCACCTTATAATCTCAGTGACCAAGCCCCACTGTCATCGAGTCAATTCCTAAACAGGGAGCCCCCTTAACAGGGGTTCCAAGACTCGTTTTTTTTTGGGGGGGCATCACTGCCCTCTGGTGGTTGTGGGAGCTACCCAGCGCTGCTCCTAAGAGCCGCTGCTGGATTTGAACCGCCAAGCCTGCGGGCCATAGTCCCGCACTCAACCACTTACGCCACCGGGGCTCAGCCCCAAGCCTCGTTTTTTTACGAGAGCAGACAGCCTCCTTTTCCTCCTGAGGAGCAACCGCCGAATTTGAACCCCCGGCCTTGCGCTCAGCAGCCCAGCGCCTCACCCACAGCACCACCCGGGAGCCAGTTCTGAGTCCACTTGCCATGAACGGCCTGTGCACGTCAGCATCCGCTGTCAGCGCTGCACAGCCTCTTCCGCTGCCGGACTTTCAGCTCGGGGTGCCAGGCCTGTTTTCAAGGCGCCTCTGAGTGGGCGCGGACCTCCCATCTTTGGAGGTGGGCAGTTCAGATCCACTCAGAGGCCCCTCGGAAGACAGAGCCGGGGACCCGGTCCCCAACGTTCACACCCTGGGAGCCAGTGTGACGCGGTCACGTGGTGGACAGCACAGCAACCACCAGCAGTCCTCCCGGGCGAGCCTGCATGGGAGCGGCCTGAGGGTGGTGGGGTCGGAGGGGTGCCCCCGGAGGAGGCTCCCCGGCCACATCTGTTCCCCCTCCCCACCGCCGCGGCTGCAGGACAGGGACACGGACAAGAAGCGGATTGAGGAGCTGCTGGAGGAGAACATGGTGCTGCAGATGGCCCAGAAGCAGAGCATGAATGAGTCTGCGCACCTGGGCTGGGAGCTGGAGCAGCTGTCCAAGAACGCGGACCTGTCGGACGGTGGGTCCTGCCTGGGCCCGGGCCCCGCTCTGCCCCTGCTCCTTCCCCTCCCCGGACCCTGACTCAGCTTTGCCATCAGGACAGTGATCCCCCAGGGGAACCTGGTGCCCAGTCGCCTGGCTCTCCCAGCTCGAGGGACCCACCAGTCAGGCCCTTGGTTCCATACGGATGCCCCAGAAGTGGCCGAGTGCAGCATGCTGACCCCGGGGGTCTCTGAGGGCCTGTCTGCAGGCGACGGAAGACCTGAGAGCAGGCGTGTCCCTGGGGGTCACTCACCCACTGCCCACTCACAGCGGCCCTTGAGGATCGCCTAGAACAGGCCTCATGAGTTCCTGAGAGCGTCGCTCTTTATGGGAGGAGAAAGCTCCATCCTTATTCCCAAGGGGGCTTGAAAATGCTAAACCCCATGAACCCCCCCCCCCTCGCCACACACACACACAGTCCCCAGGGACCCACGTGCCTGCCTTACTGGACTCCCTCTGATATACATAATGGGGGAAGATGGATGTGTAGTCTGTGTTCTGTCTCCTGAGACCCCAGTTTTCCGACCCACTGCCCCGGTCCTCTTTCTCCCCTGCTGACAGCACCCCAGACAGGGTGTCAGCTCCCTGAAGGTGGGTGGGGCCCGGCCCGGTTAGCGCCACCGCGGCAGGAAGCTCCCTCGCCTGCAGACAATGAGCCGGTCGGTTCCTGTAACCCTGAAATAGCGCACGTTCACCGTCACGTGCCCCGGACAGAGCAGGTTCACAGGGACAGAAAACTTGGCACGGCTCGGCGGAGAAGGGGTGGGTGGTTTCTGCCTTGTTTTTCCCACGGTGCTTAAAAAAAAACAAAAACAAAAAAACCCTGGTCAGCATCCCAGGGGAAAGCAACTGGCTACTTGAATGCCCTCTCTTGAGGGAGGGCCTGGTGGTGTCATGGCTCTGGTGGGCTGCTAGCTGCAAGGTCAGTAATTCAGAAGCACCCGCCGCTCTGAGGAAGAGAGATGAGACTATATTCCCATAAAGAATTAGATCTTTGGGAATCCACAGGAGCCCTTCCACCCTGTCATTTAGGAACCCGATGGGTCGGCCTTGACTTAAGTGAGTCTCAATTCCAAACCTAAAATCCGTCGGACTGTCAGTCACTGTGAGAAGTCTGCTTGCTCCCTGCTGGGGGGCAGAGCCCTGACGGCATAATGGCTTCCCATGGAGCTGCTCCCCAAAAGACCAGCAGTGCAAGATGCGGCTTTCCAGTCCAGGAAAGACTTCAAGGCCCTGGAAACCCCCAGGGGCGGTCCTTACGGGGTCACTGTACGTCAGAATTGACCCATGGCAGTGAGTGTGGGTTTTGACTTTTGCATCTGGGTGACTGATGACAGAACAGAACAAGGGTAGACCATTTTCTGGCTCTGCCCCGCCAGAAGACCACGTTGGCCTAGGAGACCACTGCCCCCTGGTGTGACGGAGCGGTGGTGCAGCCTACCTCAGGCAGAGCACCCATGATGCCAGGACGCCCGCTAGGCTCAGGAGCGCTGATGGTGTCCTGGGCTGTGCGACGAACCACTAGCCACAGAGTTGGCAGTTCAAACCCACTTTCAGCCCCTCCACAGGAGAAAGAGGAGGCCCCTGCTCCTGCAAAGGTTTAGCCACATGAATCCAAAGTGGGGGGAGGTGGCAGTTCTGACTCAGTGGGCATACGTTGGATGGATGTGAGTTTCTGTGTGGCTTAAAGGCTGGGGACAGCGCAGGATACTTTGTGACCATGATTCAGTCATAGTTTCCCCAGCTTCTCATGCTCAGATGACAAAAGAAGGCCCACCCTATGGCCCAGGACCAGGCGTCTTTGTGTTGCACAGGGGGCCTCTGTGAGGCAGAAACTCTCCCCTCCTTCCCCCCACCCCCGCCCCCGCACTAACACCAAGCCCAGGCTCCTCTCCGAGTGGAACTGTACCCACAGCGCGTGGAGGGGCTGGCGAGGTCAGAGAGCTCACTGGTGGACATGACCTGTCAGACTTTTACACTACGAAGCCAAGAGGTTAGTCCAGAGGCTCCCAAACGCCTGCAGCCCTCCCCTCCTTTTTCAGAGGAAAAATAAGCAAACCAAAGACTCAGGGCACCCGGGCAAGGAACAGCGTCTGTCCTCTAGCCCCTGCTCCGGGATCCAGTGTGGGCGTGGGCTTGTGCAGCCCGTCGGGATGGTCCGGCACCCACCAGGGGCAGCCCTGCCCACTTTGGGAAGCAGCGGTGACGGGGTCAGGAGCAAGAAGTGGGTGCACGCTGTGGCGTCCTGCATGGCGCGGCCAGCACCCTCATGCCCTCTGATTGGCCGGGTGCTTTAGGACGGGGTCGCAAACCACGGCTTGCAAGCCGTCTGCGGCTCTTTCAGCGTGAACATGTGGCTCTGAAGTGGCAGGGGAAACATGGGAAGGTGATTGTTTAGATCCCGCTGAGTGCCTTTGTTTGGGAAAACCCTATTTAAGGTTCTTGAGTCTTCATTTTAAAGTCATTAGGAAGGACGGGATCGACTCTTGGGCCTCACGAGCTTGCCGACCCCGGGTCTAGGGCAAGTGCTTTCATGGGTCAGACTTCAAGTTTCCCAGCTGCCACTCGAGGTCATCATGAGCCTGACTCTGGCTGGCCATGAGTTCTGGGCGAGGCCTTGTGGGGCCCACAGGGGGTGCTCAGTGCAGCACTGAAGTTCTCTGGGGCATTGTTCTTTTAAGACAGAGCCAGGACAGCTGGCTAGCTGTACCCCAGAGTGCAGCATGACTACCCTCCCCCCCCCCCCCGACCCCAGTCCAAGCATCCTTAAGACACCAGGGCCTCCAAGGTAAATGAAGTGGGAAAGTAGGCCTCGAGGCTCCCCACGAACTTTCAACTCGCTGACCCATAGACCCCACCCTCGCGACCACAGAAGCTGCCGAGACGTGATCCCAAAGGGTTGCGGGTGGGTTTCTTGGAAGGTCAGAGACCATGCACGCGCTTGCGTGTGGCTGGCACCCTGCACAACTTGCACAAGGGTGTGGTCTTCCCCTGACGTCACACAGGGGAGGGGAGAAAGTGCCTGAGGGCTGAATCCTTCCTATGAGGTGGGGGCCAGACATGTCTCCACGCTCCTGACCCCGGTGGTCATCTCATCCCAAGCCCTCTCTGCACCCCTGCTTGGCTTGAGGACTCACTGCAGCAGTTGTCAAACTAACAGACTGATGCTCGTGGGACTTAGCAGGGAAGTGACCCATTACAGTTCAGGATCAGGAGCACTCTGGATACAGTTCCTCCGTCAGGACCGTCTCTTCTCGGCTGTGCCTACAGACACTCCTCGCTGTCTTACGATACTCCGTTCTCAAGCCTAGTTCTCCAGACCATGTGTTGGGGTGGGGGGGGCACGCCACACCCCCAGCAAGCCGGATGGCACTGTGCTCCCTTACTCAGTGACCAGGAAGCCATGGGCTTCCTGCCTTCTTGTCTCCAGTGTCAGAGCTCAGTTTCCCGAGTGGAGGAGGCTCAGCCCAGGGATCTTGGGTCCAAGGGATGTGCTCCACTCCTGGATTTTCCGAGTTGTGAACTACTAGACCAGCTGTTTAAACCCACCACCCGCCCCGAGAGAGCAAGATGAGGCAGTCTGCACCTGGATGGTTGTCCTGCCTCGGAAACTCACAGGGGCCCATATCTCCACTGCCCTTGCTTCTCAGGCCTCGGTGCAGTCTTTCATGGTTTGTGTCCTAAGCGTCATCTGTGCTCTCTCTTTCGTCTCCGTGCCGGCCAGGCAGCTTTGTGCACACACTGCACCATGAGCATCAGAGAACGCCCTCTTCCATGCAGGCTTACCGCCATAAGCATAAGGTTCAGACTGACAGCGTCTTTTTTTGTGGGGGGGCCCAGGGTGTGGGGGGCTCCCGCAGCACTGGCTCTGACCCTCTCACGCCTCAGCCTCCAGGAAGTCGTTTGTGTGTGAGCTGAACGAGTGTGCGTCCAGCCGCATCCTCAAGCTGGAGAAGGAGAACAAGAGCCTGCAGAGCACCGTGCATGGGCTGCGGGAGGCCGCCCTGACGCTGGACCAGAGCAGACTCAAGTGCACCGAGCTGGAGAGGGAGGCCCGGCAGCTGGAGAAGAAGGTAACCCTCGGAGTCCCGGTGCTGGCGCAGGAGCCCCCACCCCCTGGGCGGGGCCTGGGCTCCCCACTTAACTCCGTGCACTGGGGAGGGGGCGGGGGCGCCCACCTAAGAGGCATTGTGAGGATGACGCCAGCCAGTGGGTTGGAGCTTGGGCTGCTAACTGCAAGGCTGGTACCTTTGAGCCACTGGTCGCTCGGTGGGAGCAAGAGAGACGTGGCAGCCTGCGCCGTGGAGATGCGTGACCTTGGAAACTCTGAGGAGCAGTTCAGTGCTGCTCTGTGGGGCAGCAGTCAAAAAAAACAAAGCAGACTCGCTGCCAACCTCTAGGACAGGGCCGAGCTGCCCCGTGACTTTCTGAAACGGCCTCGTCTCTCTCTCCCTCCGAGTGGCCAGTGGTTTTGAACTGCTGACCTTGGAGATGGCAGCCTGGCAAGGGACCCTGGCGCCGGCAGGGGCTCCCTGTAGGGTTGGCGGGAGATGGAAGCTTCCCGTGGCTGCGGGCAGTGAGCGGGAGCTACGAGGAGTGCCCGCCGAGGGCGGGGAGCAGGCGTGGCGGTCAGGGTCGGGGAGGGCAAGCAGGCCCATCGGGTGTTGGTTTCATGCCGTCCAGGTTATGGGGTGAGAGGAAGAGAGCCGAGGGGACTTGTTCTCCGGGCAGACTTGGGGGTGGGGGGAGTGGGCCAGACATGGGTGAACCGAGCGGGTGTGTGAGCCTGTCTCCCCGGGCTAGCGCGGCCCGAGACGAGCATAACAGCCTGGCTCGATTGAGGTGAGGCTGGGGACAAGGCCGGAAGCGGCCTGCCTGCCCCTCCTGAGTTGCTCAAGGGCCCGCCAGCCTGATTGAAGGGAGGGCACACCCCCTCCAGAGGTTCTGCGTGAGCTGCTAACCACAAGGCCTGCAGTTCAAAGCCACCCGCCGCTCTGCAGACGAAAGGCGAGGCCGTTCTCCCTGGCCTGTCCGCACGGTTGCTATATGAGTCAGAATCAACTTGACGACACTGCGTTTGGGGCTCCTGGCTCTGCTGGGGCACACACTGCCCCCAGTGGCACGGCCTTGCCCCCCTGAGGGGCCCCCTTGCTTGACCGCCCACATGCCCTGGTCTGTGGCAGCATCCACACGGCGGCCAGCGTCTCTCCCCAGGATAAGCCCCTTCCTTGGCTGGTGCTCCATCCAGGAAGGCAGCTGACTCTTGTAGGGCAGTACAGGAAGTGTGCTCGTGAGAGAGAGCCGCCCTTGAAGGCAGTGAGAAAGCGCTGACCTTTACAGGGACACAACTGCCCCGCAAGGTCCCCACGGCCCTGCTTCCCACGTACTCCACTCTCCTGGGGGCTTTGTGGGTCACCACCCAGCAACCTTGGGGGTAGCTGCCCCTCCCAACCCCCCATGCACCACACCCTTCCTGCAGACACCGATGTGGGTAGTGGGTGCCGCAGACCAGCCTTCCTTCCCGACCTCACTCCAAGCCACCCCTGGGTCAATGCCTGCTGTGTCCTGCATGCGCCCCTCACTGAGCGTCTGGGTCCCCGGTCCTAAAGGTGGAGGGAAGGCACCCAGCTCCTACCTGTGTCTGCCGCCTGGTCCCCGAAGGCCCTGAGCCTGCGACCCCCTACCCTGCAGCACTGCCCCAGCTCTAGGCCCGGCAGGTGGGGCCACCTGCACAGCTGCCTCACTGGTCTCTCTGTGAGGTGCACCCACAGTGCTTCTGGCCTGGTGGCCCTGTGCACCCTGATCCAGCCATCTGCCAGCCACCTCACACTTCTCCAGGGGCCCTTCATTAGAAGCTGGGTCCACGTTGTGGGGTGACCCAGAGGGGTTCCACAAGCCCAGCCATGGCTCCCTGACAGAGAGCCAGCTCCCACCCAGCGTAGCGACAGCTGTTGGGACAGGAGTTGGGCCAGGCTCTGCGCCAGAGGCCCGGGGTGCTGAGAGGTGCGTGACCCAGTACATCGGGGACTGGGGAGCGGTTGGTTCAGTGGTTACTGCTGTGCGGGGGTCCGGAGAGGTTTGGGGCTTTCAGCAGTGGGAGCTGGTGGGCCCAGACGTTGGTTCTGACCTGCACGACGCAGACGGCTGGAAGTGGATGCTGAGCACCTGATCTCGGGGTGGTTGAGCACCTGCTTGCGGGGACATTTCTGTAGCAGGTTGGGCGGGAAGTCTGTAGGTTCAGGCCGAGGAGGAAGGGGGCCTGGTGGCTGAAGGTTGAGGGGTGCAGACAAGAGGAGATGGCTACAGAACAAAGCCACATGGTTTTTCCCAGATCTGCTGTTCAGCTGATTTCCCATTCTAGTAATCCGATAGGACCAAAATTGCCCCCGGGCTTTCTGAGACTGGAATCCTGCTGGGAGCAGGTGGCCTCGTTGTTCTCCCTGGCAGTGGCGCCTGGGCTCAAACCGCCGACCTCACCACTAGGAGCCCGGCATTCCACCTGCTCTGCCCCCAGGGATTGGTGCTGGAGAATCCCCGGGGGCTGAGAAGCGGGTGCTTCACTTGCAAACCCAGCCCTTGCCCCCGTCCGACTCCCACCCTGGGCGGGGTCTTGGGCTCCACAGATCGAGAAGCTGCAGGCGCAGCTGGAACGCGAGAAGCAGAGCAACCAGGACCTGGAGACGCTGAGTGAGGAGCTGATCAAGGAGAAGGAGCAGCTGCAGTCCGACATGGAGGTGCTGAAGGCGGACCGAGCCAGGCAGGTGGGCGGCTCCCTGCGCCGGCAGCTCTGGAGGCTGTCCCTGGTCTGGGGACGGCCCGAGGACGTGGGCTTCCCAGCGCGGGGACTGTGGATGGATGATCGTGCTGGGTGTGGCTGGCTCGAGTGGGAAGGAACCAGGGCAGGGGGCAACCTGACATCGGGCAGTGCCTATAGGCCCCGGTGCACACGGTGAGCATCCCCCACAGCGTGGGGCTTCGAGCCTCTCAGAACCACGGGGCTGCATTAGCCTCTCACCACCAGCTGTCGAAGGGACGGGTGAGTGCAGATTCAGGGACCCCTCGATGGCCCTCCAGGACACAGGCTTCCCTTGCTCTGCCCAAAGTCCCTGCGTTATGTCCCCACAGTGTGGACAGGAAGATGGGAGGGCGAGGGACAGGGAAGCCATGGGGCAGGGTGTCATCCAGTACCCAAAGCTGCAAGGGAGGAGGGTGGAGCAAGCATTGCGGCTCTTCAGCCTCTGTTATTAGGGGAGTTCGACCTTGCCATGAGCAACCCTTGGGCAGCGAGTCTGGCTCTGGGTTTTGACTGTCTTGATGGCGATGGAGGGCGGGGGGAGTGGGGGCGGAGGAGTGGGAGTGGTGGAACTGCCAGCTGTCAGGTCGGCCTCCGTGGGGAGAACAGGAGGCTGACTGTTCTAAGATACAGTCCCAGAAACACTACGGGGGGTCACTTGGAGTCGGGGGTCCACCCTGTGGCAGTCAGTCCCCAAAGCGTGGTGCCAGTGCTGCTCACGGGAAGGTGAGTGTTGGGAACCCATCCGGCGACAGTGCCATGCGAGAAAGGCCTGGCCTTACTTACAGAAGTACGTTACGGCCGAGAAAACGCTATGGTACGCCCGTCTACTCTGTGGCATGGGGGGTGGGGTAGGGGACACACACAGCGGTGAGTTTTTACTGGTGCCCTGCCCCACTCCACCTACCAAAGAAAATAGGGAGAGGTTTTTTTCACACATGGCAAGATCAGCAGGACCCCTGCTGGGGTGCAGCTCACAGTGGAGAAGGGAATTAGCAGGCTGCCGGCAGGCATGTAAAGCGATTGTGGCAGGGAATAGTGGGCACGGGCCACTTCTGTCATCGTCGCTGTCCTTGAGCAAGGATCCCTGATGGAAGGGAGAGAAGGAGCCAGGGAAGGGGACCCAGGGTGGAGGGAACACCGGGCACCCCGTGTCTGAAGCAGCCAAGGTCCCAGAGCCCCGGCCGGAGGAGGAGGGTGCGGGGTGGGCAGGAGTTGGGGCAGGAAGCACGAGGGCCCAAGGGACCTTGCTGCAGGATTTCAGAGAGGGAGAGTGCTGCGGCTGGCCAGGCCCACCCCATGCGTGTGTGCGTCCTGCGGCTCTCAGTGGGTTGGGTCAGGGTCCAGCCTCAGCCTATCGCCTGGTCTCTCCCTGCAGATCAAGGACCTGGAGCAGGAGCGGGACCACCTCAACCAGGTGGTGTGGTCGCTGCGGGAGCGTTCCCAGGTGGGCAGCGAGGCCCGTGTGAAGGACGTGGAGCAGGAGAACAGGGCCCTGCACCAGGCGGTGACGGAGACCAGCGGCCGGCTCAGCCGGCTGGAGTTCGAGAAGCAGCAGCTGCACAGGGACCTGGAGCAGGCCAAGGAGAAGGCCGAACGGGCCGGGGAGCTGGAGAAAGAGAAGGAGCAGCTGGCCAAGAAGGCGGCCTCCCTGGCGGCGGCGTCCGAGCAGGCCGAGGCGCTGGAGCGTGAGAGCCGGGGCCTGCAGCTGGAGAACCGGGCCCTGAAGAAGTCCCTGGACACCCTGCAGAACGTGTCGGTGCAGCTCGAGGGCCTGGCGCGGGACAACAAGCAGCTGGGCGAGGAGAACCTGGAGCTGCGCAAGCTGGTGGAGAGCCTGCGTGCCACCGGTGCCAAGGTGGCGCAGCTGGAGCGGGAGACTCAGGAGCTGCGGCGGGAGAAGCAGGAGCTGAGCGAGAGCGTGGAGCTGCTCAAGGTTCTGGGCAGGAAGTCGGAGCGCCTGGAGCTCAGCTACCAGGGCGTGAGCGCCGAGAACCTGCGGCTGCAGCAGAGCCTGGAGAGCAGCGACCGGAAGGCGCAGAGCCTGGCGCAGGAGCGCCAGGAGCTGGAGGCGGAGAACCAGGCCCTGCAGCGGGACCTGGAGGCCCTGCGGCTGGCCCACCAGCAGCTGGAGCGTCTCGAGCGGGACAAGGCGGCCCTGGAGCAGGAGGTGGCCCAGCTGGAGAAGGACCGGAAGTCTCTGGAGAAAGAGACGAAGCGGCTGTGGCAGCAAGTGGAGCTGAAGGACTCCGCCCTGGACGAGAGCGCCGCCAGGCTGTCCGCCGCCGAGAGGGAGAGCCGCGCGCTGGACAAGGAGCTGGCCCGCTGCCGGGACGCGGCCGGCAAGCTGAAGGAGCTGGAGAAGGACAACAGGGACCTCACCAAGCAGGTCACCATGCACACGAGGACACTGACCACCCTGAGAGAGGTGAGTTGGGGTGGCAGGGTCCTTCCCGTTCCGGTGGGCAGGTGAGGGGTGGTTCCAGAAGGCAGTAGAACTCGGCGCCCCACTTAGGCTCTCTCCCTGTGCAGGGAATCACTCATGGAGCGGCATGGAGAGCCGGACATCGACCACACAGGCCACCCAGACACAGACCACCTTGATAATCTCAGGTCACAGGCACAGCACACAGAGGGGTGTCTGGCCTTTCACGCAGGAGATGCGAGTTCAGTTCCCAGGCACTTCCTGCCCAAGCCCCGCCCATCTGTGGGCGGCAGGCAGAGGCTCAGGTGTTGTCATGATGCCAGACAGATCTCAGGGGAACATCCAGGCTCAGATGAGCTGGACAGGCTCCTTAATGTCCTGAGGACATTAAGAGGAGGAGAAACGTGTGCTCAGACTGACGGTGACCAGCAGCCCTGCTGTGTGTCCATCGCTCCACCTCCCTTCCCGTGCTCACCGTCTCCTTGTCATTGCAGGACTTGGTGCTGGAGAAACTGAAGGGCCAGCAGCTGACCAGCGAGCTGGACAAGCTGAGCCAGGAGCTGGACAAGGCCGGGCTCAGCAAAGAGCTACTGCTTCAGGACAATGGCCCCAACCGTGACACGTGAGACGCCTCCTCCCCGGGCAGGGCTGTGGCGTGCCCTTCACATGGCCCCCAGGATTCCATGGCCACCCTGTACGGCCCGGGACTTGGATGTCACGTGGTTCCATACGCCCGCGTCTCCTCCTCTCCCCATCATGCACCTAGAGGTCCACAGTGTTCTCACAGCCCGCAGAAAGGCATCTTGTTGGTGTCCTTTCATCAATGAGGGCAGCTTGTAATGACCCCCGTTATCCAGGAAATCTAGCAGCTCAGGCTTTGGGTGGGCCTGTAACTTTATAAGACATGGGCAACAGGCTGCGTGTGTGTGTGTGTGTGTGTGTGTGTGTGTGGAGGTGGAGGTGGGGGGGGGGCAACTGCCTCCTACCGTGACCTCAGCCTTTCCAAGATAGTCTGTGCAGCTATCCAAGGGCTAAAACAACACCTCTCTCCGATAATGACAAGGAGCCCGGGAGGTGCTGTGGACAGATGTGGGGTTGCTGGCTGCAAGGTCCATGGTTCAAACCCACCAGCTGGCTCCTCCTTGAGAGGAGGACGAGGCTATCTGCACCCACCAAGATTGCAGTATCAGAAACCCTCAGGACCCGTTCTGCTCCATCTTACACGGCTGCTGTAGGTCAAAGTCGGCTCGGTGGCAGTGGGCTTGGGGTCTTACGGCGATGGCTGTGGCACGAGAGGGCCACAGCTGTGCAGACTGGGAGAGCTGCAGGAAGGGCTCTGCACACTTGGCTTTCAGGTTCTGCAGTTAGTTCTTCTGGGCCAGAAGCTCGAGGCTGGGGAAAGAAACCAGCTCGATGGCAGGGACCTAGGTGGACAGTTGGCTATCATCTCCTGCGTTTCAGAAATTACACGCTTTTGGAGGGCCGGAACGAGTCAGCCTTCAAAACAACGCTGGCCATGAAAGAGGAAAGGATTGTGTTCTTAGAAGCCCAGGTGGAGGAAAAAGCGAGCCTCAACCACCACTTACAGCACGAGCTCCAGACGGTAAGAGCGGATGGCGCCTGGACGGACGCCAGCTCATCTCGGATGCCCCCAGCTCTCTCGCTCTGTCCTCTCCCTCCCTTGGGTGGCTCATCCCTCAGGGTGCTGCCATCCAACCCTGCAGGCAGGTGGCACCTAGAACCACGGGAACAATGGCCCCAGATTCTGAAAGAGGGTGCACAGGGACTATGGGACATGCACAAGTCACCTCTTGGGTGCACCTGTGGGCCCGCCTGGTCTCCCTTCTGAATGCGTGTTGAGTTTCCTGGCGTGCTTGAACGAGGGGTCCAGAACAAAGCCGCTCTAGAGCTGGAAGGGGCAATAGGGTCACCTGGCCCGGCCTCAAGACCACAGCCTCACCTCCACGTAAGGCAAAAACAGACACCTTACACCCACAGAGGCAAGACTTGCCCACGGTCACGTGGGTAATGTGGCTCCTAGGCTCCTGTCCTTAACCATCCTCCCGGGAAAGAAAGGGAGGAGGCTCAGAGAAGCAGAGGTTTGGTGTCGCTTCTCCCCCTTCCCCCACGCCCAAAATAAAAGCCCCAAATGGGTTCTGCTCCCTGGACACCCGTGCCAGTGAGTAGCTGGGTATGAGGCGCAACCTCGGAGGTGTGAGAGCTTCCTCTAGCACCTGCACTCAGTCCAAGGAGCCCTGGTGGCAGGCGGCTGCAGGACCGGGCCGAAAGGCTTGGAGATCCCCCGAGAGCAGCCATGCTCTGTCCTTGCAGGCGGCGGGGAGTCAGAAGTGAGCCCACAGCAGGGCTCACCCTTGGTTGGCAGCTGGCCCACTTCCTGGCTCAAGGCCGGCTCATTCCCCACAGGTGAAGAAGGAGTGTGAACTGCTCAGAGTCCAGGGCGAGGGCCGACCCTTGCAGAGCGACCTCCCACACCCCCAGGACAAGGAGGCCTGGGGACCCGGCCAGCAGGAGGCCACGATGGAGCTGCTCCGGGTGAAAGACCGGGCCATCGAGCTGGAGCGGAATGTAAGTGTGCCAAGGAGGCCGGCCTGCTCCTTGCCTGCAGGGTGTGAGGGCTTCCTCCAGGGCTTCGGGGGGGGGGGGGGGTTTGTGTGTGTGCGGGGGGGCAGTGAGGGACAGGGGGAAGTGATGCCATCAGGGTTTCTGAGGTAGGAGGCAATTTCTTAGCTGGTGGGGCCTGGCTGGTGCCCTGCTCCGTGTCCTCCACCTGGCCTTACAAGTGGAGGCTTGCAGGAACATGGCCCTGTCCCACTACAGGACAGAGAGAAGCAGGGAGACAGATATAAGGTCTTGGCGCGCAGGCTCTAGAGGGCTGGGTCCCTGGCCCTTCCCAGAAAAGGCCCACCGGCCCATGCTCTAGATTGCGGTTTCTGTTCGATCCTCACAGCGCCTCAACGAAAGAGGCAGGGATGATTTTCCGCCTGGTGGAGGAGGAAGCAGACTCAGAGTCCCGTGGGCATGAGGGGCCTCAAAGGGCCTCTGGTCTGGTGACTTTGTCAGTGTTCTGTCAGAGCCTGCGCTTTCCTGGGCCCAGCGGAAATCAGAGACAAGCATTAGAGAGGAGATACACACTGGCCCTGCACCTCACACCCACCCCCAACTCACGCGGGCCAGCGTGGGCCCCCACCCTTCCTGTCTGCCGGTCCCGTCTCTTTCTCTCTGCACGGAAGCCTTTTCTCTTCGGTGGCAGTCGACTTAACCGCAGTGAGGCTGTTCATGGACACTGATTGCAGCCCCTGTGACTGGGGACATTCCGGTGTCCCGTGTCCTTTTGTCTCATTCTCCTGCCTCCTCCCGGGCCCTTCGGGGGCTTAAAGGGACTCGGCTGGCCCTTGGGCTTGTTGAGGAGCAGAGCCCTTAGCTAAAAGGTGACCTTCAGGGTGAGTTTCATCCAGGGTTTGAAAAGTATATCTCAGGGCGGTGGGGGTGGGTTTGGGGGAGGTCAAGGTCCTCCAGCAGCCCAACAGGTCAGTCTAGCTTAAGAATTTGAAGTTCCGTCTCACATGGGTCTCCCATTTCTTTCGAGCTCCCCATTGTGGCTCTGTGTGTGGGGAAGGATGTGTGTACACTAAAGTGACCAGACGTCCCGCTTTGGGCGGGACAGTCCCGATTTTAAACAATTGTTCCCACGTCCCTCGGCTTCTTAAAACATGCCGGTTTTTGGAAAGAATGCATGACAAGGTAGGGAATGGTAGGAGAACGGGAAGGAAATATACCCCCCTCTACACCCCCTCCCTCCCACCCCTCCTAGTCAATAGTGTCCTGATTTACCAATGTTAAAATCTGGTCACTTTAGTGTGTGTGTGTGTGTGTGTGTGTGTGTTACGTACATAGACAAAGTTTGGGGCAAAACATAATGCAAAGGTAATGCAAAACATAATGCATTTTCCCACCAACGTTTATCAGCCCCCTCATGTACTTGAACCTGTGGGTTGTCCTTTTCAAACAGGGAGAACAGCCCCTCCCCTCCCTGGGTGGACCTGGCTCAGGCACCCCCCGAAAGCACTGAGGCTGGAGGGTCAGTCCCAACCGGCCTCTTGCTCTCGCCCCCAGAATGCTGCACTGCAGGCCGAGAAGCAGCTGCTCAGGGACCAGCTGCAGCACCTGGAATCCCAGCACGTGGCCTTCAGCGGTCAGATCCTGACGCTGCAGAAGCAGAGCGCCTTCCTGCAGGAGCGCAACACCACGCTGCAGACCCAGACGGCCAGGCTGCAGGTGAGGGCCTGGCCCCTGGCGCCGTTCCCCACCGTCCTCTTAGGCTCCGCATGGAGCACACCAGCTCCTGAGCAGAAGCAGGCGGGAGCACGGGGACATCGCAACCCCAAGCAGGCTCCTCGAGAGCATGGGGTGCTTGACGCCTCACCCCATCTTTGAAGGCGGCCAAGCACCCTCTCTTGCAGCAGCCTTGCCTGTGGCCTCCAGCCGCAGATGGGGCAGGCTAAGCAGCATTGCCTAGGTGTCCCGGCTGTGGGGCCAGGCACAGACTCTGAAACTCCCCAGGCAGAAGGACGGGGTGAAGAGGCTGGCACCATAGGAAGCTGGTAATTACCCAGGGTCAAAAGACGTTGACGAAGAAGTGCGTGTCTGGGAGAAGTGCTTGACAGTGACCCCATGATGGTAGGAGGACAGCGTACAGGAAACCCTCTGGCCAAACGGGTGGGCTCTGTTGCCTGGAATCACAGACAGACTCTTGATTCCGTAGACGTCCCGAGGAAGCCAGCCGTGCTTATTGCTTTCTTCGGCACCTGCCATTTCTTGGTTCCCGCCGGAGCCTCCTGTCCAGTGCCGAGTGGAAGTGGACAGCCTGGCCTGGGCCAGGTCGGAGGAGGGAAGCATGCCCTGTTTCTGGATGCAGTCAGGGAGGTTCCCTCCTCCTTGGAGTTCCTGGAGGGTCTGCATCAGCAGCAACAGCTGTGGTTTATGTTGTCGTTCCACGCATGGCAGGAGCGACCCTCTGCAGGGTGTCTGGGACTTTGTCCATCCTCCCGGGAGCAGAGCCCCTGTCTTTCTCCTGCAGAGCAGCTGGTGGGTGTAACCTCTGACCTCGAGGCTCACAGTCCGACACCCCAGAACTCCGCTGAGGTGCTCCCCGTTGTCTCTTACCCTTCTGACACCATGGAATCTTGTCGGGTGCTTCTGCCACCACACGGGTTTGCGTCATTCATGTCTCCTCCCTCTTCTCGGTCCGTCTGCCTCGATGTCACGGATCTTAGGGCCTTTCCCGCATTTTCTTCTTTTTAGGGTCATGCCTTTCCGTTCTGGTCTTTCCGCTGACCTGGAATTCTGTTTGTTCTGGTTCTAATAAGGTGGAGGCCGAGGTCCTTGAAGCTTTTTAGAAAACAGGCATATCCATAAGTCAGCTCCAACTCAGGGCCACGCTGTAGGGCTGCCGAACTGCTCCCCCGGGCGACCGATGCTGCCACTCTGTACGGGAACGGAGAGCCTCACCATGGTCCTGAGAACTGGCCGGTGGATTCGACCTGCTGACCTTCCAGTGCAAACCCTGAGGCCACTGGGCCACCCCAATGTGTCTTCTTCTTCACCAAGGCTGACTTAGCAGCCTGTCGTGTAACTTGTAACATGTGACAGTTGTCTTTGCTTTCCGTTTCAAACATTCTGGTTGCCTTTTGGAGTTCTTCTTTGAACCCGGGCTTTTTCCTAGAGATCTTCCTGTGATGGGGCTCCCCCGTTGGCCTCAGTGCCGTGTGGGGAGGGCGCCTGCTGTGTGTGGATTGAATGCTTTTGAGTGTATGGAGACTCGTTGGGTGGCCCAGAATAGGGACCCTTTGGTATTCACTCCATCTGTCCGATTGGGTGGAAGTGTGTTCTGTTGCCGGGCAGAGTCTTGTGAAAAGGTAGGCTTTGTGGACTGGTAGTTTATTCACATTATCTGACTTTTGGTCCACTCGTTGTAGAAGAACCACCCACCCACCCCCACCCAAAAAAGAAAAAACCCAAACCCAAACTTACTCCATGGGGCTGATGCGGACTCAGGAACCCTCAAGGGCAGGTTAGAACTGCCCTGGGAATCTCTGAGACTGGAACTCTGGAAAGCCTCATCCTTCTCTCTCGGAGCAACTTCTGGTTCCAAACTGCGGACTTAGCAATGTGCAGCCCAGCTCACAACCACTGTGCCACCAGGGCACGGGCGTTCTGGAAGACAGGTGTCTAAACGGCCATCACGAACACCCCAGGAGAGAAGACGGTTTCCCGGAGGGAGGGTGGACCTGCCCTCTGCCCTTTCTGGCTTCTGCCTTGCTCAGAGTCTGCGGGTGGGCCTGCATGGGGGAGGCGGCTGCAGGCGGAGCCACCCCTCCCTGGCTCGTTGGCGTCGTGTGCCATGATGTGGCTCAGAGCATCCCCAGGCGACAACTGCCCAGAGGGTCTCTCGGGCTGGATCTTCTCTCGGGTCTTCTCCCGCAGAACCCCCCCGGGTGGGGGCTGGGGGGTGTGAGCCGCCCACCGTGGGGGCTGAGTGCGCCCACGACCTGCCCTCCCGCCCTCGCAGGTGGAGAACTCCACGCTGAGCTCGCAGAGCGCCTCGCTGGCGGCGCAGTGCACGCTGCTGCAGAACCAGCACGCGGCCCAGGAGACGGAGGCGGAGGGCCTGCAGAAGCAGCAGGAGCAGCTGGCGGCCGCCTACGAGAACCTGCTGCAGGACCACGAGCGCCTGGGCGCCCTCCACGAGCACCAGGCCGCCGAGTTCGAGGCCCTCATCCGCCAGCACAACTGCCTGAAGACGCTGCACCGCAACCTGGAGCAGGAGCACAAGGAGCTGGGGGAGAGGTGCGCGGGCTCCGCCCACGGGCTGGGGGCGGGGCCGACCGACCCAGGAGATGACCGCGCCTGCGTGGAGGCGGAGCCAGGCAATGGGGAGCCACTTTGGTGGGTGGGAGCAACAAGAGGAGAGGTGCCCGCAGAGGAGGTGGGGTGCAGGGGTGGGCCAGGGAGCCTCTTGGACAGGCTGGTGGGAATCATCAGGGAATTGGGGAGGTACCCTGGCTTGTGGGGGTTATCCATTTAGCCCTCCGTGGGACTCTGCAACTGGAGACTGGAAGTGGTGTGCCAGATCTTGTCCTTCCCTACATGCCACCCCCTCCCACTTTCTGCTCAGACTGAGTTGGGGTGTGTGTGTGGAGGGGTGGGAGGTTACATCTGCTCAGGCCTCACCTCTCTGACCAGGTTTCTCTTTAAATTCTGGGGTGTGTACTAAGTGGACAGTCCACAGGGACCACTGTTCTCCCTTCTCTATGGACTCCCCATGGTGCAGTGTCCCTGTGGGTAAATTTACACACAGGCGCAGGGGACACAGCTATACTCTAGCACTGCCCTGCACGCAGGGCATGCAGCAGGCACTTAGAATTGTCTGCTCGGTGGATGGTGGCCCCACTGGGCCATCCCTAGCAGCTCTGCAAGTTTGTGAGTGTTCGGGTCTGGGGGACCGTCCCAGGGACACGGCAGTCAGACAGTGCCCTGTCCAGTCCCTTTGCCGGTCTCCCTGAGTCAGAATCGAGCCAGCAGCCAGAGTGGAGGCTGCATTTGTCACTCTTAGACCCCTGCCATATCCAGAGTGGCCCCTAGGTGAGAAAAGTCACGGGAGCCCCCCCCCTCCCCCCCAGGTTTCTAGTCCCCTCTGCTGGAGTTCAGAGGCCACACAGACTGGCAAGTCTTGGCACCTGTCTGATGGCTCTAGTTCAGCCAGTGGGGACTGTGAGGTCAGAGGCTGGGCGAGGTAGTGCAGAGGGGTGCTTGTCCCCTGGGGCACCATGCTCAGAAGGACAGAGGTGCCACAGTTACAGAGGTGCATGCCTGTTGAGACAGCTGGATTGGGAGGGAGGACACACTCCTGCTTCATCTCCAAGTTGTAAGGCGGGGGAGGGGCCATCTTACAGATGACCTCTGGCCAGGGCACTGGTGAAGGGAGGGAGCGGCTGGAGAACCGGGTGGTCCACAGCAGACCGTCTCAGAGTGTAGGGCTTGGGGAGGGGGAGATGCAGCGTGTCCTCGGAGCCCACCCCCCAGTGTGCCCGCAGCCCTTGGACTTGCCCAGGCATGGGCAAGGCCACTCTGGAGACAGTGGTAACGGTGGGCCATCAGGGCCAGAACAGCAGCCTTGGGCTTATTGGGATGCTATCCTTCCCCTCGGCCACCTGCCTCAGTCCACTGTGCTGTCACTTCACTGATGACCCCACCCCAGCACCCCAGCTGCTGAGTGGTCCCAGCTCACGGTGTGGTGTGGTGTGGTGTGTGTGTGTGTGAGAGAGAGAGAGAGAGAGCGCAATAGAGATGTGTGAGTCCATGCATGTGAGTGAGCACATGCAGGATGGCCTTGGACAGCTGCTTGGGGCCAGCTGAGCAGGCCTCTATTCTCTAAAGACAAGATGAACAGGCAGAATGGGGTTTCCACAGAGGGACGCTGCCTCAGTGAGGTAGGGTAACAGGACCGCGGTGTGTGTTGTGGCTTCATCGGGCCCTGTGGGTGCCCAGTGACCTGGACAGTAATGGGCCATCTCCGTAGCCCTTTGAGAGAGTCCAGTGGCCGGTGTGCTCTCGGGATCTGCAGAAGGAAGGGGGGGATCTCAGATGAGGACATTCGAGAAAGAGGAGCCTTCTGAGTGCTGGGGCTGCAGACCCCCTGGGCCGGCCCCCCCCTGCCTGCAGAACCCCTCCCGTTGCCCCCTCAGCCCCTGCACCCTGCAGGGACTAGCCGGCATGTGCTTCCCCACCCAGGCACAGCGACATGCTGAAGCACAGAGCGGAGCTGGAGGAGCTGGAGAAGGTGCTGACGGCAGAGAGGGAGGTGCTGCAGCAGGAGCAGGGCCTGCGGGCCGCGGCGGCCGGAGAGAACCAGAGGCTGCGGGGAGAGCTGGACAGGTGAGCGCGACTGTGGATGGCCTCCGAGGGGCGACAGGAGGAGCCCGGTGGGGTGGAGGGCAGGTGCTCGGCTGCGGATGGAGAGGTGAGAGAGGCAGGTGGGGCGCTTCTGTAACGGTGCCCGCCTAGGAAGCCCTGTGGGGCAGTTGTCCCCGCATGGTGAGCCAGGTTGTGAGGCCAGGCTGACGTGAGCCCCCACCTCCTGGAGCTTGCACCTGAGACGACCCCCACCCCCAGGCCAGGCAGGTAAGACATAGGTGAACCCAGTCCAGCAGGAGACCACCCGGGGGCAAGAGGGAAGCCCAGCCCAGCAGGGTTCTTGGAGTCAGAGTTAGATTTGGAGTAAAAGCAATTTGGAAGAAGAAAAATGTTCAGGTTAAAAAACAGCAACAAAAAGCCACCGGGAAGCCCTTGAGCAAGGAAAGCGGTCATCAGAGAGGTGCACAGCATGGTCACAGCGGGCTCTGTGGGGCTGGTGGGGGTGGGGGTGAGTGTGGGACACCAGGTACCTCCTGGAACCCCTCAGAGCCCAGTCAGAGACCTGCCAAGGTGGTTCCCTCAGCCCAGTTAGAGATGAAGAGCCTCAGGGCCGAGAGAGTCAGCACACAGTGATCCCCGGAGGAGATGGCCAGGGCCTCGGTCGGCCATGCCCACTGAGTCCCTGGCCTCGGCGCCCCCCCAGGGTCAGCTTCCTGCACCACCAGCTGAAGGGGGAGTACGAGGAGCTGCACGCCCACACCAAGGAGCTGAAAACCTCGCTGAACAGCTCCCAGCTGGAGCTTAACCGCTGGCAGGCGCGCTGTGATGAGCTCAGGGAGCAGCACCAGAGCATGGACATCTCGCTGACCAAGCTGGACAACCACTGCGAGGTGAGGCGTGGCATGGGGGGCACACTGCAGGCCGTGGGAATGTGCTGCCGGGCGCGCGCGGCGAGGGCTGGAGCCGAGGGCACGCCGGGCGCTGTGTGGGCTCCGCCCGCTCACCGTGACTGCAGCCACAGTCAGTCCTGCACTGTTCTGGGCTCCCCTGCCCTCGAAGTGGCCGGCACAGATCAGGGCCCCCAGGTGCTGAGTCGGACGTGCTCCTGGAGCCCCCAGCGTCCTCTGTGAGTCCGGTCCAGTAGCCGCAGCCGTTTTCTCAGGCAGCAGGTCTCCATAGAGGAAGTCAGGCTAGGTCCCCGTCTCACGTCCTAGACTCACGTCCCTGCTTTTGACTGTGGACCCCGCCTCAAGCAGCTTTGCCCTGGGAGGGGGGGACTCATGGAAGCCCCTCAGGGTATGACCAGAGAGGAAGTTTGGGCCCAGGGTGCTGAGTGATTTGTCAGAAGTCCCCTCCCTCGGGGACTTCTCAGCCAGTGGGTGCTCCCAGGAGAGGCTGTGGGCAAGGGCTGGTGTCTGTGATGGTTTGGACATGTCGGGTGGGGCTGTTTCAGGGGATGGGAGGCTGTGAGCAGAAATGGGGGTGAGTGGGCTGTGTTAGAGAACAGGCCAGGGACCAGGGCGGGGCGAAGGCTCAGAAGACTCAGCGCCAACCGAACCCCAGGCCTGTGAGTGCCCAGGGGGTGCTCCGCACCCACAGGGCAGCAGGGAGAGGAGGACTGGGGAGCCCGTCTCTTGTCCTCTCACTCACTCAGGGCACCCACTTGTCATGGAGGAAACCTGCTCGGTGATGGTGCACCGGGCTCTCGTGGGGCAGAAAGAGCAGCTGTGCACTGCCACTGGGCCCAGGACCTGTCTGGCGGCCTTGATAGCTCTTTGCTGGCGGACAGGCCAGCATCCAAGTCCAGCAAGCAAAACGTGCTATGGTGGCACTGCATCTGCTCCCCAAACCAGAGCACTCACACCTCTGCCGGAAGCACCGCATAGGCGAAGAACTTCAGGGCAGCCGGGGGTTCAAACCTCTGACTTGGCAATTGGCAGCCAGCGATATTTAGCCCAGGAGCCAAACCTAGCCCTCCGCCTGCTTTTGTGTCGCTCACGCTAGGAATGGTTTTTGTCTGTCATGGTGGGGAGGGATCGAACCAGCCCTATTTTGTGGCAGGTGAACATTGCTCAGAATACCTTTACTGGTGCTCAGAGCTAGAGCTTTCTCTGCAGCTCCTCCTGCCGGTGCCTAGATAGGCTGTCTCTGAGCGACTGCAGCAGGAAGTGTCACTGTGCAGAGACAGGGTCTTTTATCTGGGGAGGCCAGAAATGTGACACCCTGACTCTCTCCAGAAAGCGTGCACGTGGCTTCCATTCTGCCCCCCCACCTTCCTAGAGCACACCTGTGCAGTAACGTCTGGAAACCACACCGGTGAGGGCTGGTTCCCTCGTTGCTACATCTCAGACATGGAAGAGACCGGTGAAGTTGCCTTGAATGCTCCCTGGGGGCCTATTGGTTAGGCGGTGCTGAGATCCCAAAGGTCGGCAGTTCTAAACCTCCAGCCGCTCCTGGGAGAAAGATGGGACTTTTCACTCCGGTAAATAGTAACCGTCTCAGAAACCCACAGGGACAGTTCCCCCCTGCCCCGCAGGGTCGCTGTGAATTGGCCTCGACCCGGCGGCAGGCGATTTGGCTTTTGGGTTTGAGGTTTGACCTACCAGCCCTTTTTTGGAGAAGCACATGACTCTGCGGTCTCCTCGGCCATGGGAAGCTGCCGGGCTGTGCCCCTGGTCCAGGAGAGAGGGTTGGCCCCTGCTCCCCCACCCTCGGGGCCATTCCGGCAACAGCTCCCACCCCCGGGGGAGTGTCCCCACTTTGGGAAACACGGATGTCAACCATCTCATCTAAAATGCCATGTGGATATGTAATCTCAAAGCTTGTCCACAAGACATTTATTTACCAGCCCCTGTTCGCCCCGTGCCCTCCCCGGTCGGCGTCCTCGACCCCTGTGTTGCGTTGCTCCCAGGTCAAGGCACGTGCATGTCCTGTGGTGCTTCTCCGTGGAGACCAGCAGCACCGCGAGCGCTCAATCAGGGGCCACCACGCCGGGCCACGGTGGCCCTGGGCTGGTGGGGCTTGTCCTCCCCAGGCCGTTGCCGTGGGACTCCGCCGCTCAGGGCCTCTGTTGGTCTCCCGCAGCTGCTCGCCCGACTGAAGGGGAACTTGGAGGAGGAAAACCATCACCTCTTGAGCCAGATCCAGCTGCTGAGCCAGCAGAACCAGATGCTCCTGGAGAAGAACCTGGACAGCAAGGAGCAGTACCACGAGGAGCAGAAGCAGTACATGTGAGGAGACGGGCGCCTTTTCCGTGGGGTGGGCGGCCCCCGGCCCCCTCCTCTCTCTGACGGGACGCTGAACAAGCCCCCTCGGGCGGGAGGGCCAGCCTCCCCTGCCCCGTGGCTCTGCGGGCAAAGAGCAGCCTGATGGACGGTGGCTGGCCCGGGAACCAGGGCACAGACCACCTCCCAAACCCCTGCTCTGGGCTTCCCCGATGGTTCTCCGTCTCAGGGGGTGGGGGTGGGGGTTGTTGGTGGTTGGCTGTCCAGAACCCCCTCCAAAGCTTCTGGGGCTTGGTTAGCTTCCAGTGCCGACAAAGGGCTCCAAGGGAGGCTTAGTCCGAACCGGTGTCTGTGAGGGAGTCTCTGGTGTGTTACGCTTGCCCTCCTTGGGCTGCGTTGTGCATGGTCAGCAGTTCGAACCACCAGCTGCTCGGAAGGAGAAAGACTAGGCTTTCCACTCCCCTAAAGAGTTAGTGTCTCAAGACGCCCAAGAGGCAGTTCTACCCTGTCCTATATAGGTTCGCTGTGAGCTGGCCGAGTATGTCTTCTAGAATGGTAGATACTGAAGACAGCATATATGCGTGTGTATCTGTGTGTATGTGTGAGTGTGTTTGAGGTCAGTATTTACACAGGATGTCAGATGCCCTGCTCGGCAAGGTGTTCACATACGGTCCTGTGACAGGGCCCAAAGAGCCTGCAGCAGGCCAGCCTCGGCCCATCTCCACCGGCCAGACTGCGTGCTTCAGCCTCTGTCCATCCAGCCTCCCAAGCCCACCCCTTCAGCTAATGGTAGCCCACAAAGTTGTTGGGCTTCCAAGTCTGAGCCGTCTGATGTTTGATCCCATTGCCCACCATACGGCCAGACCTCGGGCACTTTGGTAAACACCTCCCTGCCTGGGGCCCGTCTCCAGTGTTCCCAGTCACATCTTCCCAGCCTGGCGACTCCGATGGTCAGTGCACCATCCTGCAGGACCCCAGCCAGCTCAGGTCCCATGGGGACAGCCAGGACACTGCCCGGGCTCTTGTGTGGGATTGGAGAGCAGATTGAAGTTGGATTTCTGTTTTCTGTTCTGCTCTGGCCTCAGAGACAAACTCAATGCCTTGCGGAGACACAAGGAAAAACTGGAAGAAAAAATCATGGACCAGTACAAGTTCTATGATCCGGCTCCCAAGAAGTGAGTGGCTTCCACTTGGGCATGTCAGCCCAGGCTAAAGACGCATCTGGGTGGGAGGAGGGTGACGGGGGCCCCAGAGCAATGTTCTTGTCTCCACCCCTACCCCCCACCATCCATCGCACATAGTGCCTTCTGTCTGCAGGCCCCTCCAGGTCCCCTCCCTGTGACCACCAGTGGGCCTTGCTTAGTTCATCCATGAGCCCCAATGGGGACAGGTCCTGGGGAACCAGAAAGGCAGATTGGAAGGGCTTCCTGGTCAGATGTTTGCCATGACAATAGGCAACCAAGTGCCTGATTGGGGAGGGGGTGCAGGGGTGGGATGCATGGGCCAGCACCCTGATTGTTCCAGCACAGGAGTCTGGGGCCCATCCTGAGCTCCTCTGGCTCTGCTGGGCCCCAGGACGGTTCCGGCCACACGTGCTTGTCACCAGGCAGTGACCAGCCAGTGACTGTAGGACCGGCTCAGTCCCCACAGACCCCTCTCCCTGCAGGGCCTGCCCTTGGCTCAGGCCCTAAATGTGTCTGCCCTCCGCCATGGAGCCCAGCCTCACAGACAGGCTCGGGCTGGCCTTTGAAGCCGCAGAAACATGGAACTTTCCGAAGGTGGAGGAGGGTGGGGGCTCGTGTAAGACTCACTTGGATGCTGGGTTCAGTCGGGGCAGCGACCCGGGCACAATTCTCGGCTGTGCCAGTGGCATGCTCCCTCGTGGCTGGTGCCCCTCCTGCCCTGGCTCTGTAGATCCACTGGGTCCAGGCACCCAGCTCCTCCCCTGATTCCCCAGTCCTCTGGACAAAGGGGTGTCATAGCTGGCCGGAGGGGAGAGGCTCTGGAAATAACTCCTGACAGCGGGACGTGTGGACAGTTAGCTGGGCTCCCCCAGTGTGGGTCTCCGCCCCGTGCCAGCCTCTGCCTCCAGACGCTGGGCTAAGGACACCGCCGACATGGCAAGGGTACTGGACAGGCCACTCCCCAGACTGAGCTAGCTGTCCTCCTCACCTCCTCTTCACCCCTCCGCCCACCAGGAAAAACCACTGGATTGGAGCCAGAGCCTTAGTCAAACTCATCAAACCAAAGAAGGAGGCCGCTCGAGAGCGGCTGAAATCGTCTGCGGACGGCCCGCCCTGGCAGCCCGAGGCCTCGGACCCGACCTCGCCAGCCACGTCACAGCCGGAGACCCCTGAGACTGCCTCGGTGGGGCCCAGCGGTGCCGATGGGCGAGACGCCCACAACGGGCCTGTGGGGAGAGGTAGGGACTGCAGAGGGCTCTGTCAGAGTGCATGCACAGAGCATGATGTGTGTGCACGCACGCTCACACAGGTGCAGGAGCGGGGCTGTGGTGTGGGAGACTGGAGTGTGTGCTTGTGTGCAGGAATGTGGAGGGTAAGAGGCACAGAGGGTGCATGCATGTATGTGGACATGAAACGAATGTATACTCTCCAGTGTGTGTGTGTGTGTGGGGGGGTACCTCTGATGACTTGCGTGTACAGCCACATGGAGGCGCTGGGGAGTGTCTATCCATGTGCATGCGTGGGATCATGGGGAGTTGTTTGTGTGTGTGAGAGTGTTGAACAGTATGTGCATTTGCTTGTGTCTGTAAGAAGGTGTGTTGATTTGTCTGTGGGAATGTGGGTGTGTGTGTGTTTTCATGGTGTGTGGGCCTGTAGAGAGGTATGTACGTACACAGAGGGTATGTCTGTGTGGGAATAGGTGCGTATGTGTGAGACTGGAGGGTTTGTGCAGACAAAGGTGGGGGCTTGTGTGTGAGGATGTGTATGTGAGGGTCTACAGGGCAGTATATGAAAAGTGTGTGTTTTCGTGTGTGTTTATTAAAGGTATGTGTGAGTTTACTAAAGGTGTGTATTTTTCGTGTGCGTTTATTAAAGGTGTGTGTATTTTCATGTATGAGTTTATTAAAGGTGTGTGTTTTCATGCATGTGTTTACTAAAGGCGTGTGTGTTTTATGTGTTTGTGTTTGTGTTATGTGTGTGTGTTTATGTGTTTACTAAAGGTGTGTATATTTTCATGTGTGTTTACTAAAGATGTGTGCTTTCATGCATGTGTTTACTAAAGACGTGTGTGTTTTCTTGTGTGTATGTATGTGTGAGATTACTAAAGGTTTGTGTGTGTGTTTCCGTGCGTGTGAACACGGCGCGTACATGTGTGTGGGACATGGGTGCTGCGGGTGTCTGATGAGCCTGGAGGCCGTGCATGTCGGCCCGACTTGGGGAAGTCTGCTGCAGAACCGCAGCGAGCAGCTGTTAGGCCTGTGGTGCTTTGGCCCTGGGACAGTTTTGCTGGTTTCAGCGGGAAGCCTCGCCCGTCTGTGGACCTGTAGGTAGGTAAAATCCCAGGGACGACCTTGCGGGCACTGTGGTGGCAGGCCAGGACTTGTCTCCCCGAGGCTCCTCCTCTTGTGTCCCGGGCCGCGCGTGAGCCACTGATGCCAGGAGCGCCCGAGTGCCTTGACCGTGTGCCTCGCCGTCCCAGGGCCTTCCGGAAGACCTTGTGCCTCAGTGTGTTACTCTTTGAAACCAGCCTGGGCTGGCCTCTCCATACGGAGTCTCTCCCCCGGGGCTCCCAGAGGCTCTGAAATAGGAACACGGAGTACTGCATGCTTCATCCACACAAGAGCGCAGAACGTAGCTATTTTGTATCCCAGGCGGGAGGAGACTCCAGCAGTCAGACTGCAGAATGTAGATCTTTTGTATCCCAGGAGAGAGGAGACTCCCTATCTGCTGAAGAAGGCCAGTTTTTTTTTCTTGGGGGGGGGGGCAGGTGGGCATCATTGCCTCTGGTGGTCGTGGGAGCTACCTAGTGCTGCTCCTGAGAGCCACTGCTGGATTTGAACCCAAGCCCGTGGGCTGCAGTCCTGAACTTAACCACTTACGCCACCGGGGCTCAGCCCTTACCCAGTTTCTGTCCGCATGTGGGGATCCGTCGTGAGCCCCTTCTTGCAGTGGAGAAAGGTGGGGCACGTGCCATAAAGGTCACAGCGGGGGCGTTGGGGTCCCTGAGGAAGCATGGCATCCAGCCTGCCCCAGGGACTCCATCGAGCACTGAGAAAAGTGGGCCTGGCTCTGGGGTGAGGCAGCCCTGCTCTCCCAGGTCAGCGCCTCAGGACCCACACCATCAGCCGTGATCAGCCAGCCAGCGGCTTCCCTGCCCTCTGCTCCCCTGGGAAACTGCGGGGCTGTGCGGCCCACCAGGGGGGCAGGATGGAGAGCAGCCCCTCTCCTCAGGCACTGACTCCCGACCACAGGGCCGGAGCTTCAAGCCCACCAGATGGGCAGTCGGCTTCCAGAAAGCCTCGGGGGGAAGTTCTGCCCTGTCTGAGCTGTCATGGACTCAATGACTGTGGGCTTCAGCCGCTGTTCAGGAGACAAAGCTTTCCAGTCTCGGAGGCGCACAGGGCCACTTCAGCCCCCTGCTAGAGGGTCACCGCGGGGGGGGGGGGGGGTGTCTGGGGGGGGGCGGGGGAGGGCCTCTGGCCACCAGGTGGTGCTGTGGGAGAGGAAAGGACTGGGCGGCCCATTCACTGGATTCTGTTCTCTCTCCCTCCCTCCCCTCTCCGCGTATCCGGTTGATTTCGCTGTAGCAGTTCCACGCAAAAAGAGCCCCTTTTTGAGAAGCCAAAGCAAAGATAAAGACAAGCCTGCAGTCAGCCACCCAGCCCTCTCTAAACGCCTGCGCTTCTGGTCCTCCTCCAACAGCCCCCCCTCCCCGCACGAGCCCGTCTCTTTCTCAGCCATCGGAGATTTCTGACCCTGGCCTGAGCCCCGGGCCCTCAGCCTCTGTCCCCCTCCATCTCTGAACTTCATCAGCACAGCAGTACCTAAAGGCCGCCCGCCCGACCCCCGGTCGTGGGTCCTCAGCCCCACCCCCACTCCTGGCCAAGCCCAGTGTAGCCCACCTGGATCCCGAGTCCCCACTGGAAGACCAGTTGCCACCCCCCTCTGGAGCGTCCTCCGGCGTTGCCCGGTCTTAGGGGCACACGCATGCCCATGCACGGCCCCCACACCCTGCCCCGGGCCAGGATGCCCGCAGCATGCAGTAAGTCCCGCGGCCACACCCCTCCGTGTGCTTGCAGTCCGGTGGCCCAGCCATCTGTTGTCTCCTGTGCTTTCAGAGCTGTGTGCCTCGGCCAGGGGCTGGCCTCACCGTGGCCGCCACTTGTACCTCTGCCCGCCTGTCCCTGTTAGCACTGATCTGTTGGCTTCTGCTCACCAGGCCCCCCTGTGGCCGTGGTCTGTGCTGGGGAGAACCCTTCGAGACCTTGAGAATTTAGATGGGGCCAGGGCCCGGGCCAGGGGCAGCCGCAGTCGAGCATCTCGGCTTTGCCGGTGCTCTCTGAAACCCAGGGGCTGGGAGGAATGCCGTAGCAGATAGACGGACGTCCCTGCCCACATCACTGGTCAGCGGAGGCCTTTAGCTACTGCCCTCCGGCCTTTCTGGTCCATCTGCATGATCCTTACCATTTCCCTGTGCCACCTGTCTGATCGCACACGCCTCTCCCCGAAGCTCACGCCCGGTCTTCCCGGTCTTTGTCACCACCATCACTGCCCCAGGAGAGGGGGGGTGGGACAGATGGCCGCTGACCAAGAAGGTTGGTGGGTCAAGGCCTCCCCGAGGTGCCTCAGAAGAAGGGCCGGTGATCTCCTTCTGGAAGGCCGGTCTGAGACCAGCCCCTGGGCATAGTTCTACCCTGACAGGCACAGGCCGGCCGCGAGGACTTCTGGCACTCGTAGTTGGTGGGAGCACAGGGTAACCGTGGACCAGCCCAGGATTACCACTCCCCCCCCCCACCCCGGGGCATGTGGCCATGATCTGGGAACCCGTCCTCTGTGTCCTGCATCTGCCGTCCAGCCGTCCATCCTCGTGCCTCATGCTTCCCTGCGTGTGTGCTGACTGTCTGTGCTTCACCCTCCCATCCCCATCCCATCCTCATCCTGGCCACTGACTCCTCGAGGGGCCATCTGCCCTTGCTTCTCATTGGGGTTCTGTACCCCATGGCAAGATGCAGGCACTTCAGACTGCCCTGAGCCTAGACTGCAGGCCCATCCAATTGTGGGAAAGCAGGGCTCGGGCCGGCATCACCACACAGGGTGCCCGGACCAGGACATTCTGCAAAACCCATGGGACTTGCTCCTCATCGTCCTGCCCCTCCTGCCCGGGTGGCTGGGGCGCAGTGGTTTGTGCCATCCAGTCCCACCCTGACCCGAGCATGTGCCCATGGTAGGAAACTCGAACACTTAGAGTGCATGGCACGAACCTGCCCGCACTCGGCATTGCCAGCAAGAGAGTGTATCCCACACGTTGGAGAGACGCTTCTTTTTGAAGTCCTCGGGGAAGCCAGCGGGCAGGACTGACACCCCGTCTTTGTAGCCTCAGCCACTGGCCCCTCGTCCATTATAGACTTTACTCTTGGTGGTGAGAGCTTCCACGGCAGAACAGACACTGAGACACCTTTCCCGCCCAGTGGTGTGGCGTTGCTTAGGGGCCACGCTCCCCCTCTCCAGACTGGCTTCTCCCCCCAGGAACACCAGCCGAGGGGCTCGTCGGGCCTTTCTTGTTGCCGCTGTCCGTGGGATCGCCTGGAGCTCAGCCCTCGGTGCTCTCCTCGCCCCGGCAGACACCTGTTTGGTTCTACGAAGGCTGTGGGGGCTGTGGCTTTCACCTTGAGGTTACAGCATGATCTCTGGGCAGTAGTTTCCGAGCTTTCCCCTCGCCTCTGGCGCCAGAAAGTCTAGCGTCCGGGAGAAAACGTGACAGTCTGTTCTATGCTTCTTCCCTGCTGTGATCAGGATTCTAGTCCATCGTCCTTGATCGAAACGCTCAGTCACAGGGTTGGGAACTTCTTGAGGTGTGGTGAGAGTATCTTTGTGCCTGGCATTTGGGGCTTCCAGGAGGCCACCCCCTTCGTCTTCTCGGCCTTTTATGGCTGCACCGTGAGCCCCATCGTCAACCCAGAGGCAACCTCTGGGCGTCTCCCGGCCAGGTCCCCTCCTGTCTGAGCTACCGCCCAGCTTCTGTCCTGTTATATGTGCGTCCTGCTGCCCCCATGGCCAGGCTGGGGGTTTGGGCCCAGCTGGGGCCTAGGGCCTCATGACTTTATTTCTGCATGCCCTTTTCTCACCCAGGCCCTGGGGATCCAAAAGCAAAGCGAGGGTCCCCCCACGGAGGCAGCCTGAACCGCACAGACACGACCTCCGACTCCACTGTGAAGTCCTGCTCCCGGGAGCTGAATGCTCGGGCCCCCACAGCCGCAGCCGTCCCAACAATCCCTTCCAGCTCCACCCCCATCCCCCGGCACCCAAGCCACACCGAGGGTGAGTCCCCCGCCCCTCCCAGAGCCTGGAGGGTAAGCCTGCAGCTGGGGTCCTTATTAAAGACCTCAGTCCATCGGAGGCAGGAGAGGCCGCTCTCCCTTCCAACATGGACTGTCAGCACAGTGGGAAGGTCCTGGAGAGGCCGGACGGACATCGCATGGACTCTGGTTCCAGGCTCAGCCCTGCCAGAGAGCATCAGCAGACAGTCACGGGCCCTCCGCTCCCCCAGGGCAGCCTCCAACACCAGACCGATGTCCCTGCAGAAGTGCAGGGGAAACTTGGGCAGCACGCAGAGTGCTGGGGCTGACCCCGCCCCGAGGAGGGAGGTGGACTCCCCCACAGCCCTCTCCTGATGCCAAGAGCTGGTGATGGCCCTGTCCAGGTACCCAGCCAGCTGGGGACCCCTGTGTGACCTCTCCTCATCAGGCCTCTTCCCTGCAGGCTTTCATTCCAGCGACACCCTGTGTGAGCCGTCCCTGGAGCTGGACCTCGCCACCCACCGGCACTGCGGTGAGTGGGCGCACGTGGGCCTCCCTCTGGGGGAAAGAGTGTCATTCATGCCCCACCCCACCCCACCCCTATCCCCCACCACACAGACCCTTAAGTCCCGAAGAGTGGGTGGGTAGGGGCACAGTGTGGTTGAAGTGGGATTGGGGAGGGTCCCCAAAGCCCTCCAAGTGCCTCCTCCTGCTTACACACCCCTGAAACCCAAACCCTATCCTCAGCTACCACTCTCCTTGACCCCAGAGGTGGGGTGGAGGGTGGGGTGGGGTGGGGGTGTCTGGAGAACTTCTCAAGGCTGAGCACTTCACCACTGTGCCACTGGGGGCGCCATGTCACACACACGCTCTCTCTGCCACGGCCTCACTCCCCCACCCTGCTCCTCAGGGTCTGCCCGTGCCGGTGGTCTCAGGCTCCTTGCCGGCCTCCCGTGTGTCTCAGCCACCCAGGGCCGGGTTTAGGCACAGAAACTCTTGTCCCGAGATCCAGGCTTACCTTGGGGGAAGAGAGTACAAATTACAGCGGCCTTCTCAAGCCAAAAACTGCTTTCTGTTCTCAAGAATTTTGAATTTTTAAAAAACCTGCCAGAATGGGAAAATAGCTTAAAAAAGAAAGAAGGTAGGCAAGCTCAGCACGCTGGCAGTTTTGGCCTGCTGGTTTGTTTTGCCTGCATGCAGCGTTCTAAGTCACGTCTGTGTGCCTTCAAGGGCCTGGCAGGCTAATGCTGCAGGGAGTCGGGGGCTGACAAAAAGCCTTCGAGCAGCCGTGCTGTTTGCGGGAACGACACCGTCTGAGGGATGCGGGGCCCTTCATGTGGGAGGCCCCAGGCGGCGGCCCGAAAGTGGCAGAGTCAGAGACTCCCCGCCTCTGTGAGCCCAAGCAGGCTCTGAACAGAAACGGCTGGTTTCCGGGCCCGTGCTTGGCCGTGTGTGCCACCACGGCCCTGGACACGCCCAGAGCCTTCGGACCTGCCACAGGACGTGACCGAGAACCGCGCTCGTGGGCAGGCTCGACCGCCTCCTTGAGGCTCAGCCGAGGGACTGCGTCTCCTTCCGGGAAGCACCATCCTCATAGGCATCCATGGGGAACATCCCAAAGTGTGTGGGGCGCAGGAACGCACAGATCATGGGACTTCCCGTGACCTTCTGGATGGTCCTGGAGACCATCCCAAGGACCTGTCTCGGGGGCTCTCGTCTTGACGGTGGCGTGTGCTCGCTGCGTCGCATGAGTTCCCTGACTCGGTGGGTTCGAGCTGGGGCAGGCCTCTTTCTGAACTGAGCCCTGTCGTCTCCGGCAGTGTCCCGACCAAGCAGCTTAGAGAGCAGCAGGAACACCTCCAGCAGCAGCTCTCCCCTCAACCTGAAAGGTACGTCTCTCCCCTCCCTCCCTCCCGTCGCCCCCGGGCCTCTCACGAAGAGACTTGATTCGGTGGCTCCCGTTCTTCCCAGAAGGTTCTCAGCCAGGATCTCTCTGCCCCTCTTCTCTTCTCGGTGGTCTCCGCTCCGTGCCCGACCGTTTGGTGTTGCCCTGGGGCTCTGCAAGGAGGGTGCTCTATTCCGTTTTTCCTGTCTCTTGATCACGGGGGTTCCCTTCGTCTAACTGCAACGTCCGGTCTCTTACGATTTTGAGTTTGAGTCAACATCATTTCCCCCCTCTCTCCAGAACCTTCTTAGGTGATTCCTTTCAGGGTGGTCGGTCGTGGTAGGCGGGCACCAGAGAGGTAATCTGATCTCAGGGTGGTGAAGGACAGGGTCTGCATAGTCCTTCGTCCCCGGGACGATCTGTTTCCACATCTGTGTTTTCCACCCCTCTGCCCTCCAGACTGAGAGAGAGCAAAGAAGAGCTGAGGACACGGCCTTGGTGGACTGTGTAAAGACCGGTTCACTTTCTGTTTGTTAGGTCTTTACTCTTCTTCCTCTTCACGATTGGGGCAGTCTCAGGGACCCAGGGTCAGGGTCACTGGTATACCCCCTCCCCCCCGCATTCCCTGGCTTTGGACAGACGGCTCCCATCCATCATGGTGAGTCTCCGTCACCAGGCAGGTGCCCCTGGCATCTCATTCAGCCCGTGCTGTTGACCCCTGCGGCCGTGACCTCCTTGTGTCTTACTCGGGACACACGGGTGCCACTCTGCTCTAGACTGGAGGCCGCTGTCAGTCTGCATGGGCGTGGCGATGGCGGTGGGTTTGGTCTTTCTTTGTTTGGGGGCGAGGTTCGTTCGTGGTGCGTGTCTGTCACCTCCCATCTCCGCGGCCTCTGACCTGTGGCCCAGGTACGCAGGCTGTTTCCCGGGATGATGCCAGCACCTGGGCGCTCTGGAGTCTGGCTTTGCCTTCACGCTTTCTGGCAGCGGCGGCTGCCCCTCTTGCCATCCCGCGTGTCTTGATTCTCGAACACGGGCTCTGAGACTGTCGGGATGCCCGAGTCCGGTCATTTGTCTGAGCCCTGGCCTCAGTGGGTCCTGTTTCGGCTGGGGTCACCCTCAAGGCGCAGCCGGTGGCCGACCCCGCCCGGGTCCTCCTTGGCTCGAGAGAGCAGCCGATCTCCTCCTCCTCTCCCTTTGCAGCCAGGCTCTGCCCCGGAAGTTTGGCTCCTGCTGGGTGGGAGAGAGAGTCCGAGCACCCCCCGCCAGTGCTGCTGCTGCCTGCTGTTGTCCAGCTAGCCCCACCGCGTGGCGAGAACCCCATGCACAATAGAATGAGACGCACCCCGCCCCCTCCTGCCCTGCTCTGCGGCAGCCCCGTGGTCAGTTGCAGAGTGGCCAGTGGCTGACTTTGGCCGTCTGTCCGGACCTGCTGTGCTGGTCACCGTTAGCCTGGAGGCTCTGCTGAGACACGCCGTCCACAGTGGGGGTTGGGGGGGGGTGTTGACAACAGCAGGAGCCGCAGTGACTGGGAATCACCCCCCAGTTGCCCGCACAGATGGTAGGGGGTCGACCCTTCAAGAGTGGGACCCAGGCTGCTCCTGCCCCAGGGGTGGAGGGGGCATCCTCTCCCAGCACAGAGGGTCTTCTTCCTGGGGCACAGGAGGGGCCGGGTTTGTTGTCCGTGTCCCCCCAGGGGCTTTGGCCTAGTGTCCCAGGGCGGGGAGGGGGAGGGGGTGGGGGAGGAGTTGGGGAGGTCCTTGAGCTTACCTCACAGGGACTGGTCCCCTCCACCAGGCCTGCTGCAGGGGGGAGCCCTGTGGGGGCTTCTCCAGTCTCCTGGGGAGGGAGTCTGCCCGCTGCTGCTTCCTGCCTCTGTCTTCAGCGTTGAGCGGCTGGTGGTACAGAAGGGTAACTGAGCTTGTGCTAAACACCCCGCCTGCTTCCCCGAATCCTCCGCCCCGAGAGCCGGTCTCTGTGCCCCGCGAGCCTGGCAGGGGACTTGTCTGTGCCCGGATTCCAGCCTGTGACCTGTGCCCTCCGCTCTGCCCTAGGCGTAGGGAAGTTGTCCCTGAACAGCCTCTCCCGCGTGTTTCTGGGAAGGCGGGAGGGGAGCCGGCGTCTGTGGGCAGAGCGGTTACGCTGTTGGGGAGCTCGCCATAGGTCGGCAGTTAGAAACCCACCCCCCCCACCCCACCCCCCGGAAGGAAAAAGATGAAGGAAGCTTTCTGCTCCCGTCCAGACTTCCAGGCCCTGAAGCCCACAGGGACAGACCGACCCTGCCCTGTGTGTAACCGGCCGGTCCCGGTCCCACCGAGTCTCATGTGTTTCGTTGTTAAGTAGGTTCCGGGGGGGGGGGGTGGCAGGCATCGTCTCCCCGCCCGACACGGCCTGTTTACGTCCTCGCCTCTGGTCTCCCTGCCGCATCGCGGGGAAGAGGAGGCTGCCTGGCGCGTGGGAGGTCCAGCCCCTCGTCCTGCAGGCTCTCCGCCCACGCGTTGGGGTTCTGTCCCATCCCCTTGTCGTCCGGAGGGGTTTTGCCACGTACAGACCCTTTCCCTCGAGAGTATAGACAACCCCCCCCACCCCCGTTCCGGGAGTGACCAGCTCCCAGACAGCCCCTTCCTCGCTGACCCAGCGCCCCGCCCTGCTGGCCTGTCGACTCCTGCTCATGGCATACACCCCCCCCCCAGGGCCCCCCTCCGCCCCCCACGTGGAGGTGCCAAGACACTATGATACTAAACCAGTGGTTCCCGACTTGCCCTTCCTCAAGCCGCCGGCCAGTCCGAC
>PVJH01014327.1:0-12470 GCA_004026705.1 Nesogale talazaci
GCTCCGTCACCTTTAGCGGAGCCCTAAATGTCAACAGACGTGCAAGATGCAGTCCTCGGGCGAGTCGCTAGGTGGCATCTACTCGAGGCGAGCGGCAAGCAGTCCCCAAACGTGCGCTGGACTTAAGGGCACACCATGTTGGCTGTCATTGTCTAGTGGGCGTGTTGGAGTTAATCCATTACCATCTGTCATTATTTTGCTAACTTACTCAGTCGGACGCCCCACAATTGAGATCTGCAAATGTCGGCTTTCCTCCGCACGGCAATTACAGAGTCTCTTTCTAAACCCCATCACCGCACGGCATTGTTTCTCCCAGGCCTGGAGCTCGAAGCTGTCTGGCTGCTTTGCTCTCGCTTTGCTTTAGAGGAATTGTCACGTTCAAAGATGAAGAAAAATCGGTCTGAACTGAAAGCCGCAACAAGGCCCAGACGCCTTCTCCGCAGGGAGAACAAGCCCATGGATGTGTTCTTCCTACAGAAGGCTGCAGAGCCTGTGCCGCCATGGCGCCCCACCCCCGCCCCTCCAGGGTGCAGGCACACAGAGCGCGTTTTGTTGCTGCCTGTGATTTTAGTATTTGAGAGGGCTTAGGGAAGGTGGGGGAGTGAGGCATGTGGCTGAGAGGGGAGAAGCAGAGAGAGCCAGAAAGAAATTGAGGAAGACTGGAGGAAGGGAACTGTAATGTGGAAAGGAGGAGGGACAAGGAAGACTTGGGGGAGGGAGAGGAAGGGGGGGAGGGAGGGAGGGACGGGAGAGAGCTAGAGGGGAGGAAGGGAATCCAAGGGAGAGCAAGCAGAAAGGATTTGATATTCGCATGACCTTTCTTCTTCTTGTTATTTCAAAAAAGGGATGAAATATCATCACGATGGCTTGGCTGGCTAGCCCAAGGCGTCTGTTGTCTTGTTGTTGGAATGGACATTCCTTGTGTCTCTCCTGAAGACCCACTTTCTGGCTCAGGCACTGTCCCAGAGGCTACAGCTCCAGGGCAATTCCCCAAGAACCCGGGTCCCTGCAGCAGCCATAGGAGGGGAGATCCAGAGGGGTCTCTGGAACATAGGTGGTTGTGAAATTGACATGGTTGATTCTAGGCCATGGTAGGAGGCCCGCCCTGAGGCTAAGGGCACCCAAGGGTCTCAGGCAGGTGAAGACTCGGGGTGTTATCCTTTATTGGACATCTAGGGGCTCTACTCAGCAGGTAGCAGGTGTTAGGTAAGTGCCGTGGGTTCTCCTTACTCCGACCCATCTGTAAAGTCACATGAACGTGAATTAGCAAATAGCACTGCTCCTAAGAAAATGGGGCCCTGGAGAGTGTGGGTTACAAGATTTTCAATCAACACTTACCCTGGTTGTAAGTGTTTCTGTTCAAAGACACCTTCATTAACAGGCAATGCCCATGGACACTGACCTCCTGGGGAACAGAACGATCACGCCTGGAGGATTGAAACTTAACGAACACTTGTGTTGTTGCCGTCCATCGGACTCATCACAGCCTTCCTGCACTCAGGGACTTGAGACAGCCCTATACCTGGAACCATTTCTAACTGCAAAACCACCCACACAACAAACACTCAAAAACGCACAAGCGGCGGCACCAGAGCAATTGCGAAAAGGATACTTGTGGACTTCTCCCACATCCACAGGAGCACAGGGGCTGTCGGGTAGTCAGGCAGACACAGGGGTTGTTCCTCCCGGGCCTGCACAGGCCCCTGACAGGAGGTTGGGAAGAGACTCGGCCAAGCATGAACCATCCATGAAGACTTTAACTGGGCATGCTCCAATTCAGGCCCCCAAGCCAGGTGGACTAATTCAGCCAATGGGGTCAGCCAATACCTTTGACTACACCTCCCCAGCCAAAGGTGGCTGGAGGCCATTCTTCTCCCCTTTGACCCTGCCCCTTGCCCTCTCAGCCATGCCGCGGTCTCTCTGGCCTCAGGTGACCATGTGTGGGCACGCAGTGGTCCGTGTCCGTGTCCAGTTGTGGGCTCCAGCGTGGCTTCCGCATGGTTTGGCGCACATCCCTGAAATAGAGAGTCTTCTTTTGACACTGTACCACCTGAAGTTTCTCCCGTCCTTTCTAAAACCCCACTAGGGTTACTTCGGTGTGAATTCTTTCTCATGCAAAGCCAAGAACCGAGATGTTACCTGCCCAAGAAACCTAACAGGGTCACTCACATTTCCCTCCAGCCTGCAGGGGCTGGAGAATGACCACAAAAGTGGCAGGGGTATGGGTTGGGAGGGGGACTACAAATACATGTCAGCAGCCCACAAGCCGGTCTACAAAGATGGAACCCGTCAACAGTGAGGATACAACAGTATTTGGTGACCATCTAGCAGGTTTTGATGAAGGAAAGAGTGGAATGATAGAGCCAGAGGAGGAGCACATGGATGGGCGGAGGGGAGGGTTTGGATAGCTGCATTTGGTGGGGAGAAGGTCTTGTCCCTCCCACAAGGACTGGGCTGACTTATCCTTGACCAACTTCTGAGCTATGACGTCTTTGCCTACATCCTGTTTCCTTCTTTCCGCTTGTTTCAGAGTGACAGATGTGTGTATGGGAAGGTCTTTCATCCATCTCTAGCCGTCAGTCCATGTGGACGGTTTTCAAGAATTGACCCACCCAAGCAGCAGCCCCGGTGGCCGAGTGATCCAAGCCCTTACCTGTAACCAGAAGGTAGTGGTTTGAACTCGGCAGCTGCCCCCTGGGGAGAAGAGGTGACAGCCTGTGCTGCTGGGGCCATGCAGCCAGGGAAACCTTGTGGGGGCGTGCAGCTGTGGCCTAGAAAGTAGCTAAGAATCGGCATGAATTCGGCGGCACAGGTTTGGAGAAGCAACCAAAGGGAATGAAGCGGGGATGAGTTCACACCGCTATCTGGAATGGAGCTCAGACGCGATTTGCGGCTCCATATTTGGGAAAATAGGAAGCAACCTGGGGAGCTCACACAAGGAAGTGAACGAGAAGGAAATCCACTACCATGTCTACCTGTCCTCTCCATGGTATCCATGGTATCCCATGTTACCTGTGGGGTAACACCTATCTTCCACCCTGCGGGGATGGGCCCTGATATAAACAGAGGGAGCTGGCTCAATGGCGCCAGCGCTGCTCACAGGGAGCCTTGGGGAGCCAGGAGCTCCTGCTGGAAGTTGCTGAGTGGCACGGCTCTGTGGTGTGGGGGGTTATGCGGTGGGCTGCTAAGCACAAGGTCAGCAGTTTGAAACCACCAGCCGCCTTCCTGGGGGAGAGACGAGACTTTCTACTCCCATAAAGATTTACAGCGAGTCAGCCTTGGCCCGGTGGCAGTGGTACACTTTTTCCAAGCAGTCTTGAAACCCCTAGAGAATGCAGGTGGAGCCTGCTGCGCAGAATCAGCTCAAGGGCAGCTGCTTGCTGTCTTCTCGTGGAGTTTGCTGATAGGTGACAGGATGGACGGACGCCATGCAGAGGTTACGCTGTCACGTCCGTTACCACTGCATGCACGGATGACCCACTTTCCTGACTGTGTTTGTCATGCAATATTTGAGTCCTCTCAGGTCATCTGCTGGGAGAACAAGATCGCCAGCTTATTGGAAGCCCCATCGCAGCTCCAAGAGAAGAAACACAGAGTCACAGGGAGACTTTGCTCCTGTCTTTATTTCACTTGCCCTGAGTTCTCCCCTGGGTCGAATCCAGGCCAGCAGGATGCTGTCCTGGGGATGCGGCAGACAATTCGGCAATGTGGGAGCAGGGATGAGGGCAAAGGTCAGGTAGGCAGGGTCATGCAAGGAGAATGGTCTGGTCTATGGAGCGGGACCAAGGTAACCTGGCCATTCTCTTCTTGCCAGCTCTCTGGAATCTGCCGGGGCCATGGCCCTTCCTAGGGGGCTGTCGAGGGCGGCTGGAAAAGTCTGGGGCAGAAGAGATACCAGCTGAGCCGGAGCTGGACACCCCCGAAGCAGGTTACGGTGGAAACTTGGGAAGAGGAGGCAGAAGGGCCGGGCAGCAGTCTAGCAATGACCTTCTCCAGTCTCCTTCCCACACCTGGTGACAGAATGAACTAAGCTCAGCGAGGAACCTTTCCTTCTGCAGTGTAGGTGAGCTTGACCCTTCTTTCGTCTCCTCTTGAGGGGCCTTTGTCAGGCTCCTTTACAGTCATATTCTTCAGCTTTCCCTCAGTCATCGTGGCAAGAACTCAGCCCGGGCCTTCTCCCTCCCTCCCCTCCCCTCGGTGAGTCCTCCATCGTCTTGGTTTGAGTTGTGCGTTGTCCAGGGAATGTGGCAAAGGAAAGGAACCCCTTAGTGTTTCTTGCCTGGCTGCGTGTGTTCATGAGCCGTGTTGGGCAGCGACAGGCGCCCATCAATCCTGCCAGGTAGGTACGCCATTAGCCTTTGTCCTTCAGAAGAGGTGGCCCTTCGGTCCCTCACGCTTGCCTCCCAGATGCCTACTCCCTTTGCAAACCAGACAGCATTCCTTTTGAGGCATCTGCCTGAACGCCCCGATCTGGTCAGCCCTTTGTCCAGCCCCGGGACACCAGCACTGTCCTCCCCCAGATCATGTCTTACACTTGCCCTCAGAGCTGTCCTCAGACTGCTGGAGGACAGGACTGCGTCTTAGCCTGTCTGGGACTGAAGTACCCACAATTATGCCTTTACCACGATGATGTGGTGTTTCCTTCACAGCTGCGTGCTTGCTCTACAGTCATCTTCCCAGAAACCCCTCAAGGGAGGCCACCATCTCCATCTCTCAGAGGAGGAAACCGAGACTTAGAGAAGGAACACAGAGAACCACGAAGGCAGAACCAGAACTTGAACCAGCATGGCCGGGGCCCCAGTCCAGACAAGAAGGAAACAGCACCTTGTACATCCAGACAGCCCCTGCATCCTTGATGTCTGACTGATACATTTCCTCCCGGATACATTTCCTTATAACACTCCCGTCAGCGTTCATCCAACCACCATCTCTGTTTCGACTTCCTTGCTTTGAGGTCGGGCCTGCTCCCATCTATCTCCAATCCTCTTTCCCATATTTCCACACTGGACTCAGCTGTCCTTTGATTCAGGCTCCCCGAGGGTGTAGGGACTCTTTGTTCTCCTCGCCATCTGAGGGGCCAGAGCTGGGGCCTGTGCTGTGGCAATTCTCCCTGTCCTGTGTTGGCCCTCCCTGTCAACATGGGACAGAGCCACTCTGGCTGGTGTGTACTCCCTTGCAACAAGAGATGGCATTCTCAGTCGGCTGTTTTACTGGCGGAGGTGGTGATAGGGAGAGGGGAGACCAGGCCTCAAAGCACTAACCTTTGAATAGCGTTGGATTGGGGCAGAGCAGAGATTTGGTAACGGTCCAGACATTTCACAGCTGTGTTATGCTGACTCAGTTGGTCTGTGCACTGTGCTGAGCCTGCGGAGCTCCTTGACTACCAGAATGACCTGCATGATCGGCTGTCTTCGCCCAAGACAGGACGCATTTCGTAGGGGCGAGCGTGAGTGCCAGGTGAGAGAGTCCGCAGCTTGTAAACAACGTTTATCACTCATTCCTCTCACTGGAGTTTACCTACTTGACTTCATTAACATCTCACTTGCCTCATGTGTCAGCCAAGCCTTTCAATTGACTGGCAGAAAGCCCATATATATAGCACTGCCTCTATCAGTCAACGCTATTAAGGAAACTGATGAGGGAAGGGGGGAAATTAGCTAGAAAGGCTTTCTGGAAAGTTGTATTTACAGAGACTCACTTGAGTGGCCAAAAATCAAAAGCCAAGCTCACTGCCATCAAGTCAATTCCAACTCACAGTGACTTGATAGGACAGAGTAGAACTGGGCCTGGGAGTTTCCGAGCGCTGGCCTTTTCTTAGCAGGCACAGGAAGCCTGGTCTTTCTCCTGAAGAATGAGTCCAACCCCCTGCGTCACCGGCGGCCCCAGACAGCTACTGAAGAGAGACTCCTCTGCTATAGCTAGAGTGCCTGAGGGGGCAAGGGATATACATGGACTAGGCTGCTTGCTGAACGACTAGAGGTTCAGGTTCACCCAGAGCTGCCTGCGCAGTAAAGCCTGGTGATCTGCTTGTGAAGCAGCAGCCACTGGGAGCTCCATGGAGCACAGTTTCGCTCCAACGCACACCAGATCTCCATGAGCTAGCACTAACTCAAGGACAACGTGATTGGACGGTGACTGCACCAGGAAGAGACCGTGGCCCTTCTCCTAGTGCTCTCTTGGCATGTGGGATGAGCCACATGCATTACAGCATGTCTGATACAGCCTCGGGGACTTGTCTAATGAGCTGGACCATCTCAAGGAAAGAAAAGACAGCAGGTTCTCTGCAGGGAGACGTGGGGAGTTACATGTTGGGCTGCTAACCACCAGGTCAGCAGCTGGTACCTGCCAGTCTTTCTGTGGGAGAAAGATGAGACCGTCTGCTCCCACAAAGATTTACAGCCTTGGACGCCCAAGGGGAGCACATGAGTCTCTCCTAGAGGGTCACCATGAGTCAGAGTCTGCTCTAAGTCTGCGGTTCTCAACCTGTCAGTCAAGACCGCTTTGGGGGAGGGAGGTCGAAGGACCCTTTCACAGGGGTCGCCTGATTCCTAACCGTAGCAAATGTAGTTATGAAGTAGCAATGAAAATAATTTTATGGTTGGGGGTCGCCGCAACATGAGAAACTCTATCAAAGGGTAGAGGTCTGGGGAAGAAGGTTGAGAACTACTGCTCTAAGCACTTAGGAATCCCAGAGGTTCAGTCTGAGATAAGCAGACCCTTCTTTGTTTATCCTTTTGAGATAAAGTCATCAGTCCTTGGAAGAGAGAATCCCAGCCTCTCAAGTCTGGATGTTTCCTTTCCCCATGATAGTCCTCACCACCCCAGCCGCCAGGCCAATTGGAAAGGCTGTGAGTGTGGGTGGACAGAGGGCCTGCATGGCTGTCCTTAGTCATAACAGGGCACGCATCTCTCTCACACACCTCCCTCCCCCACCCCACCCCCGCCCCGAGCCTTCTACACACATGCTGAAACTCCTGAGGAGAAGGAAGAGGAGGAGGAGGAGAGTGGGAGCCAAGTGGGAGAAGGAGGGGAGAATTAGCACAAGTATAGGGGTTTATGTGTCCTGGCAGCTAACGCATTTGCTACTAACTGTAGAACTGAAAGCTCAAATCCACCCCCACAGGCCTGAAGACGAACTACCTGGAAGTCTACTTCTGAGAACTCTCAGGAACACAGTTCCACTTTATCTCCCACAGGCTGACCCTGGAACAGAATTCACTGGACATGACCTGATGACACAGGTCTCTACCAACTTGCAAAATGCAGGTGACACCACCTTGCTTACTGAACATGAGGAGGACTTGATGTATTTGCCGTCAGTATGGATTGCAGCTCAATATAAAGAAAAAATTCTCACAACTGAGCCAATAGAAAACATCATGAGAAATGGAAATGATTTTATTTTATCTTGCTTGCACCCGCAATCAAATCTCAACCCTCAAGTCAGCAACTGACAAGAAATCAGAGGTCACATCGCATCAGACCCACATGTTGCCTTGGACCTCTGGAAAGTGCTGAAGAGCAGGGATGTCACTGTGAGGGACCAGGGACGCCTGCCCCAAGCCAGGGTCCTTTCAAGTGCTTCACATGCGGGTGACAGTCGAACAATGAATAGGAAGAGTGTCAAAGACTGGATGCATTTGAATCATCAGATCAGCAAAGAATCTTGAAATGATCACCCATTGCCAAGGGAACAAACATCTATCTTGAAAGAAGTACAATTAGAATGTTCTTTAAATGAAAGGGCGGTGGAACTTTGTCTCCTGTCCTTGGGACATGTTCTCAGGACAGGCCAGTCCTTGGAAAGTGAGAGGCCAGGGGAAAGAGGAGGGCCCCACTTGAGGTGGATAGACACAGTCTCCACCACAATGCTCGAAACCTAACCACTGTGGGGGGTGGCTGTGCTTCCTCCTGCTAGAACAGGGTTGGTGTGAGTCAGAACCAACTATACGTGCCTAACCACATGGTCACTTCTTCTTCCACAGGAACTCCTAGTGACCAAACAGTTAAGTGCTTGACTACTAATAAAAAAGTGGGGGCAACACAAAATCACCCAGAGGCACCTTGGAAGACAGGCTTGGCACTCAGCTTCTGACAATTCACAGCTCTGAAAATGTCTCTGAGCAGTTCTCCTCTGTCTCCCCGCTCTTCACCCGCCCCACCCCCTGGTGAGTCGCCAAGAGTTGAACCTGACGGGATGGAGACCAACTCTTCCAAACAAGTCTGAAGGCAACAGGATGAGCCCAGGACAGTGTGGAATGTGTGTGAAGAGGAGAAAGGCCTTGTGAGCCCCTTATGCACGTGTCACGCCATGCAGGCCTGTGCGTTTGTGCCCATGCCCCGGGGGCTGCCTGTGGACACGCTCGCATACCACTGCAAACAATACAAATACCGTACATGTTAGCCTGACCACAGAACGCGCGCCAAACCCAAGTCTGATGGGAAAAAACCAACAGTCGGCTGTCTTTCCAGCTCACCTCTGGGAATCGTTTAGTAAATCTGCAGGTGGGGGAGAGGGGTCATGAAAGTCAGAAGACAGAGTGGGCCAAAACAAACAACAGATGATTGTCGTCATCATGGAGGCCTTTGGGTGGGCGGAGCATTCTGTGCGGGACCACTACGCTCCTGATGTTCAGGGGTTCTACCCTGGGGCACCGTTGTACTCTGTAGCGCATGGTGCTTGGTTAAAGTGACCAGAAGTCCCGCTTTTTAGTTTTAAAATTAAAATAAATATATGACAATACTATTTTTGCACTCTATGAACATTTTTGTTGCTCCACATAGACCAAATTTTTCATCCAGGAACCCACCCCTCCCCGGTCAAGGGTGTCCCGCTTAACATCTGGTCACTTTGTGGTTGGTGCTGCTCTGAGTTGGCATCAACTCAATGGTGATGACTTTTTGCTCTTTTTCCCTTGGTGTTGTAAACAAGATCCTGATAGGGAGGACTCTCACACAAAAAAGCATGTGCTGAACCAGACTCATCTACGGGGAGACTCATTGGAAAGATTGGCAAGGGTAGGGGCTGGCAGGGGGGCTAAGGGCAGGTGGATTCCTGGACAAGGATATATTTCTTGAAAACGGCAGCAAGTGTATGGCCATGGGATGCACAATCATAGATGGCATGGTCATAGTTCTGACGCCACTGTACAACTACGATGAGTTTACATGATAAGCATTGTCCTCTGACTTAATGGAAATAAAAGAGCCCTGTAGGTGCAATTGCGTTAGTGTTGGATAGCTAACCACAAGGTCAGTGGTTCAAGCATACCCACCGCTCCAACCGAGAAAGATGAGGCTATCTGCTCCTGTCAGGACTGACAATCTTTAAAAACCCTATGGGACAAATCCAACTCTTTGCTACAGGGCTAATAGTCAGAATCAATGGAACGGTCGTGTGTTTGGTTTTAACAAGCAACCAACAAGTTCTTGGTGAGCTGATCTCAACCCTTCGGTGAACTATGTGCATCAGAGCAGAAGAATGCTCCATAGGGCTTTTCATTGGCTGAGTTTTCAGAAGGAGATCACCAGGTCTTTCTTCCAGGGCACCTTGGAGGAGACTCAAACCTCCAACCTTTTCCTTAACAGCCGGTGTGTCGGCCATTTGCACCACCCAGGCACTCCTGTGGCAGTCATGTAATCTCATGTCAATTGGGAGTGTAGGGGTGGAGTCCACCTGTCAGTGTGGAGATAGCCAATGAGATCTCTGTGTGGGGATGGCATTCCCCTGAGATTTCTGGGAAATTAGGTTGTATGTCCCCCTGGGAGGTAAGAGACTTATGACTCAGTTCCTTGAGAGATGCTCTACTGACAATACACAAGGCTGACTCACTGGGAGATGTTGCAGCTGACAAGACACATAGACCCTGAGCTCTGGAAAATGGAGGAGCCATGGGGAGACCCCTGCCAATGCTGAGATGCTTCTACTGTCACTGGATACACAAGACGCTACACCCACTGGCCTGTGATTGTCCTGGTATCATTGCGTGTGCCTTGTGAATATGAAGAAGACTTTATAGACTGGTGTTGGACATGTGGGCTAATATCAGACTTGTGGGCTTGGACTGGATTGGGTTGGGATGTTTTCTCAATGTTCCATTCCCTTTTTTATATAAACCTCCCCCTTATATCTATATGCGTGTCTATGAATTTGTTTCTCTAGCCTACCTGGCATAACATACCAGTAATATGTATTGAAGGTCAAGTTCTGTTCCAAGCTCTTCCCAGGGAGTAACTGAAACTTCACAAGATCCTATGAAGGGGGTATTGTGGTCATCATTCCCATGTACTAGAGGAGGGCACAGTGAGGTCATTCCCCAAGCCTCTTACTGTATGTAAGGCAGAAATGAAACACAAAACATGTTACTGTAAGTCACATGATCCGCACCACTGAGCATATTACTTCCTGTATTTGCTTGTGTGCAGAGCCCGGGACTGGGTATCTGAAGGAGGTTAACAACCATGTCCAGGTCCCCACTTTCAAATGAGGGAAAGGCCAATAGCACTGCTTTTGGAATGAAGAAAAGCTTGCTTGCCATTAGTCACGACTGGGAGTCCCTTGAGATTAGAGATACTTCAAACAAACAAATAAAGCTCCGGACTCATGGGAGCTCCGTGGCCTGAAGAGTCGAATGGGAACTCCCCCAAAGGGTTTTTTTGACTGCGATCTTCATGGAAGCAGATCACCAGGTATCTTCTTGCAGAGCTGCTGGGTGGGTTCAAATTGCCATTTTCAGGTTAGGAGGTGGCACAGGGATCTGTGTAGAGTGGATACAAGTTGGGCTGCTAATCACAGGGTCAGCAGTCCCAAACTGCCACTAGCTCTACACAAAAAAGAGGAGGGTCTCTAGTCTATGAAGAATTACAGCCTCAGACACAGGCGCAAATGAAGGGAGAAGAGAGAGTGGAGCACATCCTGGCCCACCAAACCTGAGGATGATATTCCTGCTCAGAGTAGTCAAAGCACAGAGTACCATAGGGCTGGCCCCACTATGAGACTCAATACTTCGGAAAACACTGACCCATAGCGCTGAGGAAGGGCAACACTTGACACATGGTGCAGGAATTGTGCCTGATCTGACCCCACCACACTGAGGCAAAACACTAAGGTTGTGCAACAGCACATCAAAGGGGACAGAGCATCAAAGTTCCCAGGGGATATCAACAATAGACTTTGGAAACCCCATCAGACTGTGCAACCCCATCAGACTCAACCAGAAAACACTCCTAAAGGTCAATAAACAGATCTTGAACTATTTATAGGTTTTTCATTTTTTCTTTTGTCACTGGTTTTTTGCTGATGATGCTTTGTTTACTTTTCTTTTGTTGCTTTGTTTTGCTGTCATGTTTTGAGTGTGCATATTATGATCTCTGCAGCTCTATCTAGATAATACAGGCTGGATAAACAATCTGAAGGAGAAAATGGGACTGAGTTCCAGGGGCAGGGGCGCTTGGAAAAGGGATGGGCTTGGAAAAGGGGTAGGTGGGGGAAAGAAAGTGAGCATTAACAACCCCCCAGGGACAAAGGAACAATAAGTGATCTAAAATCAATGCAAAGGTGGGTGTAGGGAGTCTGGTAGGGTTTGATCATGGGCAATGTAACTGAGAGAAATTATTGAAATCCAAAAGAAGGCTCGCATGATAGTGGGACAAGAGGAAAGTAAAGGAAAATAGAGGAAAGAACTAGGAGGAATGGGGCATTTATAGAGGTCTAAATACAGGCATATACATACATACATATTTATATATGATGATGAGGAAGTAAATCTATGTGCATATATTTATGGGTTTATTATTAAGGTAGCAGATGGACATTGGGTCTCTACAAAGAACTCCCTCAATGCAACAAGCTTTGTTCTATTTAACTGGCATTCCATGATGCTCACCTTTCCAACATATGTGCTAAAGATTATATGGGTGCATAAGCAAATGTTGTAAAAAAAAGTTGATGGCGTCTGGCTATCAAAAGATAAAGCATCTAGTGTCATATAGGCTGTAAGATAAATAAGCAGCCACAGAAGCAATGGAACCCACATATAAGAAGCACATCAGCCTGTGGGATCACAAGGTGTCAATGGGATCAGATATCAAGCATCACAGAACCAAAAAAATCATATCATTGTGAATGAGGGGGAGTATGGAGTGGAGACCCAAAGCCTATCTGTAGACAACTGGATATCCTCTTACAGAAGGGTCTCTGGGAGGAGATGAGCCAGTCAGGGTGCAGTGTAGCTCTAATGAAACATACAACTTCCCTCTAGCTCATAAATGCTTCCTCAGTCCCACTATCATGACCCCCAATTGTACCTTACAAATCGGGCTAGACAAAAGAATGTACACTGGTACAGATAGGAGCTTGAAACATAGGAAATTCAAGACAGAGGATCAGGACAGTTGGTGAGAGCAGCAGTAGCGATACCAGGAAGATAAGGGGAGGTAGAGTAGAAAGGGGGAACCTATGGGCCACAATG
>PVJH01014327.1:12570-50155 GCA_004026705.1 Nesogale talazaci
TGCTTCCTCAGCCCCACTATCATGACCCCCAATTGTACCTTACAAATCGAGCTAGACAAAAAAATGTACACTGGTACAGATAGGAGCTTGAAACATAGGAAATTCAAGACAGAGGATCAGGACAGTCGGTGAGAGCAGCAGTAGCGATACCAGGAAGATAAGGGGAAGGTAGAGTAGAAAGGGGGAAACTATCACAATGATCTACATAAAGCCCATCCCTGGGGCCAGACAACAGAAAAGTAGATGAAGGGAGAGATCAGACAGTATAAGACATGGAAAAATAATAACAATGTATAAATTATCAAGGGTTCATGAGGGAAGGTGGGGGAGGAAAGGGGAAAATGAGGAGCTGATACCAAGGTTTCAAGTAGAAAGAAAATGTTTTGAGAATGATGATAGCACCAAATATACAAATATGTTTGACACAATGGATGGATGGATGGATTGTGATAAGAGCTGTATGAGCCCCCAATAAAATGATTTATAAAAAAGAATTACAGCTACAGAAACCTACCAGGACAATTCTCCTGGGTCTTTTATGGTCGTTGTAAGTTGGAATAGACTCCTGGCAGTGAGTTTGGTTTGGTTTAGAGGGAGCTGTCATTCCCTCCCCCAACCTGAATGATGTTGGACTGAGCTCCTCCAGACAGACATGTATGCTTCCCAGAGATAATGCCATTCATATTAGAAGTCCCTTCAGACCCACGGAGACCTTATAGGGTAAGACTGACACAAGACTGGAAATCTTTATGGACGCTGCCTGACACATCTTTCTCCTGCAGAGGTACTGTTGGGTATGGGCCACCAGTTTCCCCAGGGCACCGGCACGTGCGCGCGCATGCGCGCGCACACACACACACAAGCAGACCCACAGACAGCTTCAGATCAGATCTGGCCACAGAGTTCCCTGGCCTGTTTCTTGCCCATGAAAGAGTCATGGGGTCTCTACAGCGTTTCTAACCAATCACTACCCTGAATGCTATTTGTTCTCCCAAAACTATAATTTCACTAAAGAGAGGCTGGTGTTAGGTGCCTTTGCACTGATTCTGGCCCATAGCAACCCTGTGTGCAGCAGAATGAAGCGCTGCCTGGCCCTGGGTCATCCTCACAAGTGTTCTTATTTTCACAATCACCGTGATATGGTGCGTGGCAATTAACCTCTGAAGATATTGCTATTTATGACTCATGAGTGGAGACCTCATTCATTTGCTGGCTAACCACCCTGAATGGTTGTTTAAACCCAACAAAGGTGTGCGGAATGGTTTAGAATTGGGAACATGGTATGTCAGAGTGTATCCTATATCCATATCCCATTGGTATGCTGAACAGAGAACTGGAGAAGCTGGACTGTGGGATGAAGGGTGTGGTATCAGGACTGAAAGAAGACTCACTAACATATCTACAACATGCAAGGGGCACAACCTTGCTTGCCGAAAGCCAAGAGGAATTGGTGTCCTTCTTGATAAAGATCAAAGGTACCCAGGAAAAGTTTAGGGGGACATTCTGTATGGATTGCATCTGAATACAGAGAAAACAAAAGCCCTACAAGCAGACCAATAAAGAACATGAAAAGCAGAGAAAAGATTCAGCTGTCAGGGATTTGATTGTACTTGGACACACCATCACCCCCATGGCAGGAGCTGCTCAGAATGCAAATGAAATATTGTAAATCGGCTGCAAAAGACTGCACCCAACTGCTGAAGAGCAAAGAGAACTCACGTGTGCCTGACCCAGCTCACTCACTCCCTGCCCTCAAGCTGTTTCCAGTTCACAGAGACAGAGAGAACTGAGTAGAACCAGCCCGGTTGGTTTCCAAGAAAATAAATCTTTACAAGAGTCAAAAGTCTCGTCTCTCTCCCGTGGAGTCACTGGTGATTTGGAACTTCGGAAACTGCTGACCGATTCACTAGCAGTGAACTCAGAAACCCACCATGTCACCAAGGCTCCCTGTCTGATCCAAGCAGGGGCACTTTTCATAGCCTCATCTGTATGGGCAAAGTAGACAGTGAGTAAGGAAGACAGAAAAAGAATGGAAGCATTTGTATTACATGTGGCGTGAGCAAAGAATATTAAAATTATGGACTGCCAGAAAAAAAATACAAATCTGTCTTGAACAAAATATAAATTCATAAAAAAAGACCAGACTTCCTGGTCTGATTCTGACTGGTGGAACCCCTGCCCCGTGACCCTCAGACATCCTCCCAGCCTGGGACTGAGCCTATCACTGGGATCCATTTCCAGTCAAGTAACAAACAGGCCTGTACAGTGAATAATATGATCATCCTCAGGACGATCAATTGGATCACCCAGCCTTTCTTCCTAGGAACTACCAGGTAGACTCAGAAAGCAGCCAAGCCTCTAGACCAGGGGTCCCCAAACTTTTTAAACAGGGGACCAGTTCACTCTGTTCCTTAGAATGTTGGGAGGCCGGACTATAGTTTCAAAAAAACCCAACAAACTATGAACAAATTCACTGTGGGTCTGGGATGAGTCAACTGTTAAGCAGGACAGCAGCGGTGGCAAAAACACCCCATAAGCCAGATAAATGTCCTTGATGGGCCACATGTGGCCCTTGGGCTGTAGTTTGAGGACCCCTGTTAGACCATTTGTTTTCACTGCTCGGTATCCCAAAGCAGGTCTGAAATCCCAAGCTGAATAAGAGTTAGAGCCAAGGTGGTCTCACATTTTATAAATTGTCACGTGTTCATCTTCGGCTGTGTGTGTGTGTGTGTGTGTGTGTGTGTGTGTGCAGCCACAGTTAAGACAGAGCAGGAAGATCACCATGTTTTGTTCAGACCGAGCAGGGCCAGTCCTCACCATATTCTTATGGGTGAGAATCAATTCCCCTGTGCTGCTGAAGCCACATTCCTAAGGGACAGCTTTGCCTTTTTCTTGCTTCCTTTAATCTCCTGGAGGCTATTTTGATCTTGCAAGAATGATTTTTCTCAGGTGACTTTAAAAATAGACTTATTGTAGCTGTAAGAGCCCCCAATAGTAGGATTTCAAAAAGAAAGGAAATAGATTTATTGCTTGAGGAGGTGTAAGCAGCGTATGCCACTTGAAACGATTTAGAAAATACAGAACAAAATAAGGAAAATAAAGAGTACTGTGCATTCACTATTACTATTTGATCAATATTAATATGTGTGCATTAATATGTGTCACATGCCTCTACATCTTACCCAAGATGTATATAAGCATTCCACCAATCAATGGACATCTGTTGTTTTGAGCTTTTTTAAGTATATACCTAGCATTTCAATGAAGATCCTTGAACATTTGTCTTTGTATAGTGTCTAATTGGAATCATCTTATGAAACTAAAATGAGATGCCGGTCATGGGAACACATGCCACAAAGACTTTTGATGCTTACTGCTAGATTGCTCTGCAGAGAAATGACAAGCAATCTGCAATCTCCCCAGCAGCAAAGAAGCCCACCTCTTGGCGCTCAGTGTAGCAGAGTGACATTTTAACACACATATGAGAAGCTCTGGGGGCAATGTTTGGTAAACACTGCACTGCTAACTCTAAGGGCAGCAGTTAAAACCTACCATACACACTCAGGGAGCAAGATGAGGCTGTCTGCTCCCACAGAGGCTGATAGCCTCTGAAACCCTTCATAGAGAGATTTTAAGTTGCTCTTGACTTCCAGGCCCTGGATGAGCTTATGATCTGGCTTATTGTCTATCTGGAGTCTTGTTTCCTTTCTGATAGCTGGGCACCATTGGGTTTCTCCAACATCCATTATACACTTGAACCTATATCTTGACTTATGATAAGATCAGAACCAACCATTCCTAGCTTGGGGCTAGATTCAAGTACAAGTCCCCAATCCATTCACATATCTATGGTTAATGTATGTCTCAGGTTCACTATAGAGGTCTCACTGATCATTCAATGCCAGAGACCATTATCAATCAATCATCCCTCTGTTGTATAAGACAATTCTATAAATGGTGTCATTAAAACAGCCGATGGTATCAAGTGTAATTCACTGTTGTGAAAAGGATGTTAAGCAATTATAGACTGACTCTGAACTGCATTTCACTAATGGCTGATTAACCCGGACAGGTTTAAGAGTAAAAGAAAGAGCTAACCAAAGAGGGTGCAAAGCGAACTTGGGGTCACAGGACTGGTAAATCATGTCCTGGCTTTGGGAAATCTTTGTTTGTTTGGGAAGCTTTTACTGATGTAGCTTTTGTTGTCTGTCTTCTACGCAGAAGTGAGTTTATTCTAATGATGATAACCTTTTGAATGCATGTTAGACATATTTTCCCCAAAGCTTATTTATTTTTATGCTTAATCACTCTGTAAAGTCAAACAGTTTTAAGTTTGCTACAAATATTTTAAAATGAATCTTTTATTGTGAGATCATTGTAGCAAAGAGGCAGTCACAAGAAATCACTGAAGTACTCTGTTGCCCAATCTCCCCCCAAAGTAGCAGCTGCCAAACCGAGATGGTCACCATCAGATTACAGATGTCCATCAGTCCATCCATGCAGACACAGAGTGGGCCCATCACCACAATGGACCCTCTTGTGGCTTTTTATAGACAAACCTACTTCTCTCTGTAACCTATAAAGCCCCAATTTTGTTCTCTGTTTCTATACTTTAGTTATTTCAAGAACGTGAAATTTACCCTCCAGCATGTAACCTTCTGGCTTTGGCATTTTTCACCTGGCATCATTCTCAAGAGATTGGGCCAGGTTATTGCAAGAACCCGCATTTTATATCTTTTTACCACTAAGAAAAGGGTGCTTAATCATTCACTAGTTGAAGCAGATCTGGGTTGTTTCCAGCTATTAGGAACAAAGCTACTAAAAATATTCGTGTACAGGTTTTTATGGGAACCTAAGCTTTCGTTACTTTAGGATAAGTGCCCAGAAATATAATTGCTGGGTCTCGTGGTAAATCCATTTTTCAGTTTTTAAATACACTGCTGAACCTTTCTCCAGAGTGGATGTACCGTTGACATCCCCACCATCGGCATGAAGTCATGCAGTTCTTCCAGATCCTCCCCAGTATTAGGAAGTGTCACTGTGTTATCATTTGAATTATTCAGATTTAAAACTCATGGTGTCCTAACTTTGTATTTCCCTAGAGGTTAATAATGCTGAACAGATTTTCATGGGCTTACTTGATGCACTATTGTCATTTCTAAGGCTCTTTCTTTGATGTTTGAGATGGCTCTCTATATTTCAGAGAGTAGTTTGGTCAGATATGTGGCTTGAAATTATTTTCCTTCCACTCTAGTTTATCTTTTCATCCTCTTACATGGGTCTTTCATAGAGCACAAGTTCTCAATTTTGACGTGTTAGTCTGGGTAGACTAGAGAAACAAGTTTATAAACATGCGTGTATAAGAAAGAGCTTTATATAAAGAGCAACCGTACCTTAAGAAAACATCCAGCATAGTCCAGAATAAGTCCATGAGTACAATATTAGCCCATATGTCCAGTACCAATCTATAAAGTCCTCTTCAGACTCACCAAACACATGCAATGATGCCGAACGCAGGAATATCACAGGCCAGTGAGTGGGAAGTCTTGTGGATCCAGTGGCATTATAAGCATCTCAGTGCTGGCAGGGGTCTCCACATGCTTCTCCAGCTCAGGGCACTGGCATAACTCCATGCGTCTTGTCAGCTGCAATGGAGTGAGCCTGCGTCCCACCTCAAGTGAGCTATTTATCTTCTTAGCACCTCCAAATGAGGTCATCAAACTGCCACTTGATTGACAGGCTGAACTCAGCCCCTTCACTCTTAATCCTCTCAGACTGACAACAGATTATTTAAGTACAACATTGATGAAGACTAATCAGTTTTACCTTTTGTAGATCATTACAGTATTTGGTGTCAAGGCTAATAACTTTTTGCCCAGCCCCAGATCCTAACATTTTTCTCCTTTTTTTCTTGTTTCATATTATAATGTTTTCCATTTAAACCCATAATCCATCCTGAGCTAATTTTTGCATAAATTGTGAATGTAAGGTCCTTTGTGCCTATCTTGTCTGACTGCTTTAGCACTGTTTGTTGAAAAATACTATCTTTCTTCCATTTGATTGCTTTGCTTTTGACTTAGAAATCAGTCGAGCCTATGTGTGTAGACCAGTTTTGGTGTTCTCTGTTCTATTCTACTGATCCATATGGGTACACCTCCACAGAGTCTTAGGCAGTGCATAATAACTCTGGACATCAGGGAGGCTGGTTCTTCTTACATTAGTCTCTTTTCCCCTACATATCTAGTTCTGTTTTTCCATATAGATTTTAGGATGATCATCACTGGTAGGAACATCAATTCTAGAACACCATAAAAATTTGATGGAATTTGATACACATTGAATTAAACACATATATCAATTTGAAGAAAATTGACATCTTTGCTATATTGAGCCTTCCAATTCATTAATGTAGAGCATGGCATGATTTCCCATATATTTGGATCTTTATAGAGTCCTTTCATCGGCTTTGTGTAGTAATTAGCATACAAGTTTTGCACATGTTTTGCTAGATTTGCACTTAAGACTTACATTTTAAAAGGTGTAAATGGTATTATGCTTTAAAATTCTGTGTCCATGTGTTCTTTACACTTACAAGATATTATTTTTTAAAATATGCTTGCACAGTATTCTATAACCTTTTGAACATAGGTGTAAGTTCTAGGTAATGTTTGCATGTCTTGGGATGTTCTATGTTAGCCATCAGGTCATCTGCAAATGAGGGCTATTTTATTTCTTCCTTTATGTTCTATCTACTTTCTACTTCATTTTCTTGCCGTATGGCACTCACTAGAACTTCTGGCACAATGTTGAATAGTGGGGAAGTCAAATATCCTTTCTTTGTTTTCAATCTTAAGACCCAAGCCACGGCCATTAAACTGGTCACACTCATAACAGTACTACAGGACAGAGCAGCACTGTCCTAGAGAGTTTCAGATGCTGTAATCTTTATGGAAACTGGCCGTCACATCTTTCTGCAGGGGAGCAGCTGGTGCTTTCAAACCTCCTTGTTAACAATCAAAGAGGGAAAGAATTCAATCTTCACCATGGCAGGGATTTTGATTGCATTTGATGTATATGTGTTTATTTACATCTTCGTATAGGTTTCCCCTTTGTCTGTCGTTTCAAGTTCCATATTTACTCAAAGTCAGCTATGTGGCAGAGAATCACACAATACTTTCTCTTATACGACCTCATTATCTTCAAAAAAGTTCTGTGAACAGGATATCATTGTTGTAGCTGTTCTTATTTTTTAAAAGAGGAAGCTGAGCTTCAAAGAGTCCCTGAAGGCTGAAAGACTCACCCAAAACATGTTGCATAACGCCTCATCACTAATGAGTGAACTCAAGTTAGGATCAAAGCTCTTCTTAAAGATGCCCCATGGTCCTCCTGCCAATCAATCCCTGCAGCTTGTGAGTGAGAAGAAATCTCAATCCTAACACCTGATGCACAAACTTGCAACCTTTCAGGACTTGGATTTACCCACATCTGTCACTGTGTGAGCCATTTTCTTGACAAAAGCTTCTCTTTCTATATACATAGACAAAGGTATAACTACTTTTGCTTCTCTAGAGAATAGGATAGAAATTCATTTTCTCACAAGAGACTAAATACCCAAATCAGGCTCATGGCCATTTCCATTTTTCTGTCTATTTCTCCTCTCTCTTAGTTTCTGGGGTCTGGCAGTGATCCTTTCCCTGATGGAGAAGGCAGGAGAGCCCCTTCCTCTATCTGAACTAAGCTGGGTTCTCTAGCAAAGCCAAATCAGTGACTCTTCTATGCATATGTACATAGAAAGGAATTTTTATCAAGAAACAACTCCCACAGGAAGTCAAAGCAGGAAGACCACAGCCTTGTGGATACAGAGTCAAATGAATACAGAGCAGTGATGATGGCTCCTGGGTTTGGCAGGCAATATGACAGGAAGTTGGCCAACCAGATGCAGGGTCAAAATCCAGCACAAGTAATGCTTTCCTATGGAGTCCACATTGAAAGGAGTTGAACACACCTCCAGCGAGTCTTTCTTCCAATGACAAAAAGACTGTGACCTAAACGAGGGGCTTGTATTCTGCCACACCTGCTGACTGTTCACAGCATTGATTGTGTTAGGTTGATTCCATCGTGTAGTTAACCACACAATGTCAAATCACAGCATGGGGGATTACTAGTAACCACAGATAACCCAAGTTGACACAAAACAAAACCATCACAGGAGCTTCAGCTCTTTTGCAACTCAAGAGATTTCCAGTCAATACTAATCGCTACAAACTTCTAGTTAACTGCACCCAATCTCCATGTTTCAGTTTGCTGCATCCTGGTAGCTTGCATGTGGGTGTATGCTGACAGCTATGTGTGGAAGTTGCATAATCTCAGGTCAGCTTGAGGGTATCAAGTGGGAAGGGGTGAGTCTAGCCTTTCAATCAGGTCACAGCCTGATGATGACTCTTGGTGGGCGTGACCTTCTTATAAGGGTTCTGGGAACTTCCTCTCTCCCTAAAAGATGCCCACACACTCTCTCTACTTCATTTTCCTGCTGTTGAGACACTCAGAGAGCTGGAGGGCCCACATGGAGGCCATGCTAGCACTGAGATGCTTCCACCAGCATTGGATGCACAAGACTTTTCACCCACCAGCCTGTGATCTTCTTGCATTCGACTCCTTGCATGTGCTTCATGAGTCTGGAGAGAAATTTATGGACTAGTATCATACATATGGGCTAAGGATCTGGATTTGGCTGGAATGTTTTCTCAATATACAATTTCTCTATGATATAAAGCTCTTTCTTACACATGCATGAGTGTCCCTGAATTTTCTTCTCTAGCCAACCTGATCTAACACACGATGCCACCAGAATTTCAAAGACCAGCAGGGTCACCCTAGTGGATGAGTTTCCGTGGACTTTCCAAGCTAAAACAAAATAGGAAGCAAAACCTGATGATCTACTTCTGAAGATTAGTCAAGAAAAAAACTTATGGATTATGACATCATATTGCTTGGTTCACTTCATTGAAAGGTGCCAACACAAGAGGCGGACACTGTGCTTAATGAAGCGAGTGATGGTGGGGAAGGTTACCATGAAATTGATTGACATACTATCTGCCTTAAACATGCCAGCAATCATGACAATGACACCGACTCAAAATTCACTGCCACCAAAAACGAAACAAAATTCACTGCCATCGAGTTGATGCCGACTCAAGTGATCGAAGAGACCGAGTACAATTGCCCCTGTGAGTTTCTGAAACTGTAACTGTTTGTGGGAGTGTAAAGCCCCACCTTTCTCCCTCTGAGCAACTGCAGGCCACACGTATTTCAAATACCAGCAGGGTCACCCATGGTGGGGAGATGTCAGTAGAGTTTCCAGATTATGACAGATTAAGAAGAAAGGCCTTGAGATCTACTTATGAAAGGCAGTCAATGAAAACATTATGGAACACAATAGAGCATGACATGACTCACATCATCATAAGGAATCAATCACAGGAGGAGATGATGCTGATCCGTGTGTGTGTGGGGGGGGGGGCATGAGTGATTTGGAATGACACAATAGCTGCAACAATGGACTTGAACGTGCCAGCAATCATGAGAATGAGACCGAACTAATCAATGCTTTGTTCTATTATATGTAAAGTCACCAGAAATCAGAGTCAACTAGAAGATGGCTTATCTATCTATCTATCTATCATCATCTATCCATCCATCTATCCATCCAATCATCCATCTCTATCTGCCCGTTTAACTATTCCCATTATCATCTGTCCCTCCATCCAATCATCCATCTTTGTCTATCTATCTATCATCTATCATCTTAAAAATTTTGAACATGGTGCAATATTGGCCAGTGTTCTTTCTGCTGTACATAGGGTCACTTCGAAAGGACCCAGCAGCAACTCTCATCTATCTGCAATCATTATTTCTCTGAAAAGCATGAATATCTATTAGCTTTCCATTTCTCTAGACAAAAAGCAATTTGACCTTGAGGCTTTCTTTACTTGCCCAAATTCTGTGAAAGATTCCAGAAAAGCATGAAGGAAAGAATATCATTATCAAGTAGATGATCCCTGGATCTAAAATTATCACCTGGCTTAAGTTTAGTTTCAGAACTTTGTTTCTGCTCTGAATTATGGAACTAACATGAGTACCATGTCCCTTGGATGACAGCAATATTTTCTTTCAATGTGGAGGTCAGAAAAGAGAAACAGCTTAGCCAAAAATCCTACCTACAAAATGACCGAAGAAAAGTTCATCCAAGAGAAAATGAAATACACATTGTGTTGATGAGTGTTGCTGCCAGAAGACATTTCCAACCTCCTAATGCCTTTGTTTCTTGTTCTGGAAGCCCAAACCACCTACCCTCCCAAAGGTTCCTCACAAAGCTCCCCTCTGTAGGCTGACTTGCCATCTTGGGGTCTGGAAGAGAGATAATTCATGCTACTGTCAAGGCTGCTATTGATGATGTCACTCTCAGATAGACTCTGCGCCATCATCATGAGAATCCACCAAGCTGGATTCTGGCTTGTTCAACTGGGTTCCCAATTCAACTAGAAACCTTTTAGGAACAAGTTACCTTTCCTGCTACTTTCAGGCCTACAAGCAACATATTTTCTCTTTTAAAAAATAAATTCTAGCTGCAGGAAAATCTTGGGTGGGCAAGTGCAGTGTGTAAAGCCCCTAAGGAGAAACGGGAGAGGGACTGGTCAGTTTGCAAGATGGAGGGATACTGACAGGAGACTATGAGCTGGCCTCTACGTGCCTTCCAGAGCACAGAGGTCCTGGGGTCCCATACTTGGCTCTGACCCTGTCACCCTTCCTGAGGGGCAGGAATTTGTCTACTCCATAGAGGCACGAGAGTCCTGCTTGCTAATCTCTTGCCTCAGGACACTCCCTGGAGCTTTTACTCCCTGTCACCTTCTTCCCCTTTGAGGCAAGAGAGAAGGTCTCTTCTGTGAAATTTGGAAAGCCGGAAGCATATTCTATTCCATGTCCATTACAATGAGGAAAACACCCCCGAAACCCCAACACTCACTGCCACGTCATCAATGCCGACTCACAGCGACTCGATTGCCCAGGTTGGAACAGCCCCTGTGGATTTTGGAAAGCCTCCTCTTTCTCTGTGCAATGGCTGCTGGTTTTCGAACTGCTGACCTTGCAGTTAGTAGCCCAATGTGGAACCACTACCCCAGGGCCCTGTAGCAACCCATTAGTAGCTCTCATGTAAAACCTCTGTTTCAAACATTGGTGTGTGAGGGTATATGCAGATGTGTTCATATGTGTGTGTACTTGAGTGTGTGCTAGTATATGTTCACTTGACGGTGTGTGCATATGTGTGTGACAGTGTGGGCATAGATATGCATGTTCACATGAGGGTGTATGTGAACATGTGTGAATGGATGGAAATGAGTACCTGTATGTGATTGTGTGTGTATGTGAGGGGTAGTGTGTCTATGTGAGTCTGTGAATGGGTGTGTATATGTATATGAGTATATGTGTGGGTTATTGTGAGTGTTTATGTATGTGTGTGGGGTTGTTTATATGAGCAAATGTATGTGAGTATGTGTATATGTGAGTGGGAGTTTATTTTTGTGAGTGTGTGCTTATGTGAGTATGTATTTCATAAGGGTGTGCTATTTTAATGTATGTTCTTTTCTGGATGTGTGTGTGTGAATGTGTTTCTACGAGGGTCTGTGTGTATTTGAATGTGTTATCTTTTTGAGATTTCTTTGTTATTAAATGCTTTAAAGGTATAATTCCCTAGAAGATTCTTTCTTAGAATCTTCAAAAGAAACTCTAGGAGTCCATGCAAAGGTCACGTGCTCTGAAGTTTGGCTCTTCAGTCGTAGACGCTTGATTCGAGGCCAGTGACTTTCTCGTCCTGGGAAACGAGTACACAGTGAGAAAGCTCAGTTCACAGGGCATAACACAAAAGAGAGTATCTACAGTGTGCAGCCCAGAACCTGGCACTTAGTATTGTTTAAGATTAGTACCAAGCGGTATTTACTTAACTTCTTTGTGCCAGAATGAAGTCATTTAATCCAAACCACCTCCCAGAGAGGTTAACACTAAACAATACTAAAGTTATTCTTATTGTACCCAACAAGGAGGCAGAGAAAGATGCTTCCTGAGGACCAGAGCTGTGGAGGGGTGGAGTCAAGGTTTGACCACAGAGTCTACCCGCCCAGCCCCGACTCTTCTCTGGCCGGTCCTGCACAGGGCTTACAAGCTGAGGGCCAGGACTCAGGTCAGCCAATGGATGTATTTGGTTTGGCTTGCACCGCTGATAAAAATATTTAACTTGGTTGTCAGCATTTGAAAACGGAGGGAGATCTCGTGTGAAATCTTGATCTTGGACTTCTCTTAACTAACCTGGAGTACTGCCACTTGTCAGACTCTCAAATGGACTTTGGACAGTCACAAGATCACAGCTCTCCCAACCTCTCCTCATGTTCACACAAACTTGTGGGCCCTTGGCAGCCTCTGAGGCCTTGACCTATTTCTCACTGCCTCACTATCTCAGATTTTCTCCCCCTAATCCCATGCAATAATGGTAGCCCGGGTCTCCCTACCTCTGCCTGCCTAGAGTATAGCAGTGGTCTCTCCCTTTGTCTCCCTGACAGACCACCTGATCCACTGTCCCCATTTCACACAGCAGTTTCACGTCATCTTCAGCCAACCCTTTCACAGTCAGCCAGTCCCCTGAGTGTGTGACCATGCATTCATAGGGGGTTCCGTGCTTAGACCCCCCACTCCTGTCCCAATGCTTGGTGTCAGGGTTTTAATTTTAGCAATGGTTCCCAGTCTCCCATGACAATGTTTGAGAGCTTCCGTGGTCTGCTTTGAAGCCACAGACCCTGCACAGCCATGACAGTGGACAGGCAGGATGGGTACTGGTGGCTTTTCATAGCACACCATGGTAGTGCTACCACAGAGAGGTTCTGACTTGCCAAAGAAAGTCCAATTAGTTTGCCTTACGATGTTCAAGAATAGCATTCATGTATTACCATGAAGGTGACCTGAATTTGTCTCCTGGCCCACGTATCCGTGTGCAGATTCTGACCTTTTGATCACTGAAGGCTTGTGTGTTGCAATAATGAACAGGTTTCAGTGGCGCTTCAAGATTAAACTAAGAGAGACTGGAAAGAAAGGTCCAGAGATCTACTTCTGGAAACCAACTACCTCTGCAGTGGCTAAGAACAACAGCATAGTGCCAGGCTGACGGACCTCTGTGGCTTAGCATATTGGTCACATCCTCATCTCTGCACTCTTGTGACAATGGCTCCAGTTGCTGGGAATGACCACTCCCTGCCCCGCTCAGTTTTACCCAAACGCTGCCCCTTCTGGATAAGCTCAAGTCTCATCGCCTCCACAAAGCCCTGCCTCTGTATATCTGCCAACTGTGCTTCATTTGTTTATTTATTCAAATCACTGTTTGTCAATCAGTCTGTACGAGGTACTGAATTTGCTTACAATCATAGAAAATTAGTTGTAAGCAGCATGTACTCTCCTGTCCTCTGAGAGGGAGTTAGGAATGCTATCAAGTGAAGGGGCCATGTCAATTCAATCTGATTAGAAATCTCACAGAAGTAAAGGGAAGGGTACTTGATTACTAGGGCTGCTGTAAAGATGACTAAGTTTGGTGGCTTAAAATGACCAAATGCGAGTACCTCACAGTCTAGAGGTCATACATTTGAGCTCATGTTCCTTCCAACCCTTCCTCGCCTCCTCCTGCTGCGGGTGGCTCCAATCAGTTCTTGGCTCGTGGCTCCATCCCTTGCTCTCTGACCCGGCTTCAAATGGCTTTCTCCCATGCTAGCTGCTGGGTTTGCACCTCTGAGCGTCTCTTACAAGACACTTGTCATTTGATGGAGAGCCCACCCAGGGAATCCAGGAGGATCTCATCTCAAGGCTTAATTACAAGGACCCATCTCATTAGCTTAATTACATATGCAAGAACCTTTTTTCCCCAACAAGTCGTATTTCTAGGTTCCAGGGATTAAACCTGGAGCTTATCTTTTTCTGTAGAGAATACAAAAGACGCAATAAGAGAATGCCTGGGGGAATCAGAAAGACTCTTCTTGAGCAAGACAAGATTTAAACTGAATAAAGAAGGTAAAGGAAGGAATGGTGTCAAAAGTGTTATTGGAAATAACGCATGCAAAGGTGACAACAGGAACATATGCATGCCAGTTTCCTAGAGTTAAATGAGTTAAGTGTGTCAGGCGAATAATATACAAGGTAGAAAAGCAAGAGAACACAGAGGGTGAAATAATGGAGGAGGAGCCAGATCAAGAGGAGCTTTGAAACCACCAAGGGTCTTGCTGGCCCAAGGGAATGGGGAAGCAGTGAGTGCTCTAAGCATTTAGAAAGATTGCTCTGGCTGTCAGAGGGAGGGTGGCTTAGAGGGTTTCGAGATTAGTATCAAGAGCCCACTCTCTTTGGACCTTACAACCTACTACACAGCAGCTTGTTCCTATGACAATAGGCACACAGACCAACAGAATGAAATGAAGAACCCAGAGGAAGATCCAGCCACCTACAGATATAGATGATCTTTGAGACGGAGCTGAAATACATCCCATGAGGGAAAAGATGGTCTCTTTATGAAATGGTGGTGCAAATGTGGATATACATTTGCAGAAGAATGAATCGGGATCCACATGTCACCCCAGAAACAAAATGAACTGAAGATGGATCAAAAACCTAAATGTAAAATATAGAACTATGAAGATGGTCAATGAAACAAATAGGGACACCCCATCCTGCAACATGAAAACCCCAAAACAACAGAAGACAACATGAATGAATACAATCACCTGAAAATTAGACATTTATGTGCATCAAAAGATTTGCACAGAGACTGGAAGAAAAAAGGTGATACTGAAATATTGGACAAGGGACTACTCTCTAAAATTTGTAGAAAATTTTAATCCCTCAACCAGAAAAAAACCCCAGATAATCCCATTAAAAATGGGCAGAGGATATGAACAAATAGTCCACCAAAAAAGACACTCAGTTATCATGAAGAAAACTTGTGATCATTAGCAAATCAAAACAACAATGAGACAAACCCAGCATTAGTAGTGAAGTTAAAAAGCAGACAACAAGTGCTCATGCAGGTGTGGAGAGATTGGAACCCTCAGACACTGCTACCAAATGGGGTAACCTCCTTGGAAAATGGGATGAAACATGTTCAAAAGGTTGGGAATAGAAATACCAAAGGCTCACGCAGGCCATCTACTTAGAGAAGTAAGAGTCAGACACAAATAGATACACGCACATCCATGTTCATGGGAGCACTATTCAGAATAGGAAAAGTTGTGAACAACCTAAATGCCCAGTAGTGGAAGAACGGATAAACTTTGAAACTTCCACACAAAGGAATATCATGCAATATTAAAGAATGAGGATGAACACCTCATGAAATGGATGAGCCTGGAGAACACTAAGTTGAATGAAATTAATCAAGCACCAAAGGACAAACATTGTATGAACTTGCTATCATCAAAAGTCAAGAATAGGATCTCACATGAAAGGAAACACTCTTTGAAAATTAGGGTAGGGGAAAGAGAGAAGTCATGATCTAGGGGATAAGACTGTGTTGACTTGGGTCCAGGGGAGGGCAATACACAATCAGAGTGAGCTCGGCGTTGGGGGAGGGGGGAGGAGCAGGGAGAAATATGACTGAGGCAGGGTAGGGCACTAAGAGGTTTGCTAGAGTTCAACAAAACAGGAAAAATATGTTGTATAAACAATCCTGTAGCAGAAGGGACCTTGGAGTAGATGTTTGGATAGATTGGAGAAAGAGAGTATACCCACCATAACAAATATAGGTCTGACAGATATTTGTAAATATGTATTCATTTTTTGATGCAAATAAATTCATGAATGTTGTGGAGCATACATGGTACATGGTACAAATTTATGAATACTTCTTGGAGGTGGTCAAACCCTTTAAAGGAATGAGTTGCTGGGTTGGGTGCTCAGGATCATAGTTGACACCAAGGTCAAGTGACAGAATACCATTCACAAAGACAGTGTTCTAAATCCCAATTTGGTAAGTAGCTATTGGGGTTTTACACATTCATGAGCAGCCACCTATGGTGCAACTATTGATCTCTCCCCATCCACAAGGAAGAAAACGGATAAACATGGAAAGGCACATTGAAAGGCGATGGCATCACTCACCATAACTTTGAGATGGGAAAAACTAGATGGCACCCAGCTAGGACTACTCACGGTTTTAAGAGACTCATCATCAGAAGGTGCTGGATAGACTGGAAGCAAAACATGGAGCAGAACTAAAACTCATACTGGTGGGACCCCTGAGATTATGCGCTTTACCCTTAGGAATGGAACTAAACTCACCTAGAATATCCACTATTTCATATCCAAAGAGTAGGCTTTCACCTGGGAACAAAGTTCAGGGAGGCTTAGAAAAGGAAGAACAGAAACAGTAACCACAGGGAGGAAGGAAGTAGGAACAGTGATGGCACATTAAGGGGATTATAAAGGAGGACTTGAATTAGAATGCCTATGAATTGTTGATTCCAAAACCATGACCTGCTCTAAAAACATTCATTCAGTACACAATAAAAAAGTTTTCAACAACCAAACAAAACACTGGGACCAAGGAGTCCAGTTAGGAAATTGTTATATAATTCAAGGAGTGAATGATAAACTAATGCAGGAAGGAAAGGAGAAAAGTCAACAGACTCAGGAGGCGATGTGGGAGGTAAAGTTAAGCTCTCAACTGTAACCCAAAGGTTGGCAGTTGGACCTTACCTGTTGGTCTCACAGGAGAAAGACCTTGAGCTCCGCTCTAGTAAAGATAGGCAGAAACCCTGCAGGGCGGTTCTATTGTCACATGAGATGGAAATGAATGGAACTGACTCAATAGACTCCTATAAAAACAGGAATGTTTGGGAGATGGAATCCACAGTTCTTGGTGGATGGTGAGACTTCAGTGGGAAAGTCAAGGCTGATGCCAGGGCTCTGGTTTCTGGAGTGAAGCGTGTTGCCATTTTGCAGGAGGAAAGTTAGGAGGAGATGCAGACTTGGGGTGGGCACCGTGGGAATGACCTTGAAGTGCCAACCACCAACAACCAACTGGAGATTTGATTTCTTTTTAGATTTTAATATTTTCTGCTTTATTTTCTTCATTAAAAATCACTTAATTGGGAGGGCACTCTTACAAATCTTGTAACAACCCATCATTCTGCAGTATTAAGCACACTTGTACATGTGTTTCCATCAACATTTCCAAAACAATTTCTTTCTTCTTGAGTGTTTGGTATCAGCTAATTTAGAGAACTGGAACAAAATAATGAGGTCAGGCTCTAGGTAAAGAGATGTGGCAACAGTCAGGACATGGATGGGTTTGTAAGTCATAGGGTCAATGGCTTCACTCATGAGAATGTGTGGAGTGAAAAGAGAATAGGAGACAAGACAGAGTCCTCAGGAGCAGCAATGCCTTAGCAATGGCTTGGGCCTCTCGAGTTGTAGAAAATGAAAGGAGATCCAAGGAATACGGGCATCCAATATTTAGCTATAGATGATTCTTAAAATACAGTTGAAACCTTTCCTGGGCCCACAATTATATGAAACAATGATCAAGAAATGACAATCTTGTTTAGTAAGACATATAGTGATTGACAGTAGGTTCCAACTGTGTGCTATTTCATTACTTTATATAACTGGGGGCCAGGGAAAGGGTTCAGTCTGGAGAGGTCATTGGGGGTGAAAAAACTCACTGCTATTGAGTCCGGGCTGATTCACAATGACCCTATAGGACAAGGTAGAACTGCCCCTGTGAGTTTCTGAGTCTGTAACTCTTTACGGGAGTAGACAGCCTCATCCATCTCTGAATGGGTGGCTTGTGGTTTCAAACTATTGACCTTGAGGTTAGCAACCCGACGCATAACCATCATTTAACTTCATTTGGGAAGAAGTACCAGAAAATCAGCTAGTTGCTCTCTTTCCAGAAGCTGTGTTAGAAAAAAGGAGGGGGGGAGGAAACATCTCTCATCTTTGATACCTCACGAAAACCCTATCATCCATTGTCAGCATTAGCTTAACATTCTAAAGTGTTACTTCTTGTCATTTATAACTAAATATGCCTAAATGGTATAGTTTCATATGGTGCTAAAACCATTTCCTAGAATACCCTTCCCTGTCTTCCTTCCCACCTCTGTAGCCGCATTGTCCAATAGAACTTTCTGGAAGGATAGAAATCATCTCCCTCACTGATATGGTTGCCACTACCTGAATATGACTGCTGAGTACTTGACTATGATTAATACAGTTGAACAGTCCCAGGGTGCTGGAAATGGTTAGTGCACTTACCTGCTATCTAAAAGGTCAGAGGTTCTAGTCTGACACTTGTGAAGCTGCTTGATTGCAATTGCCTTTTAGCAAAAATGAGAAATCAAATGTTTCATTATATTAAATCTGTATGTAAATACCTACATGTGGTTAATGGCTACCATGATGAACAACATACCTATATAATTTTCAGTAAACTCAAACATCACTTTCTCAGGGAACAATTCCTGACACTGGATCCTAGTACCGTCATAAAGTTTATGAGGATTATAACTTTGAGTAATCTGCTGCATATTCACAAGTTTAATGCCTAACTTCCCTCATAGCAAGGAGAGCAGGTGCTGTCTAACAGCAAGGAGTGCAGGTACTATGTCTGTCTCAATTTGTAATGTCTTCCCAGCACCGAGGAGAGTACTTATCATTTACTATATGTTCAATCAATATTGATGGAATGACTTATCAAATGATTCATCACACTAGTTAGTGCAATTGTGTACACATTATGTTTATTGAAAAGTTGGTTAGCGCTTGCAATCATGCAACAAATAATTCTCAAAGGCTGGTAGCACTTGTCAACAAAAGCTGAGACCATGTGAAGAGGTACAAATTGGACAGGCACAGTTTGGGTTTGGGAAGCCTGAGGTGCTGGGTCTTGCCTTTGCTTCTCTTGCTCCCCCTAGCTCATAGGGATGCCCCGCCATGCTGTGAAGCCAGCTCTTTCCTTTCTGCACTGGTCAGTTGGATTTGGGAGCTTAGATCTTCACTCCAACTTCTCAGAGCTCCTCGAAATCTTGACTTGTCACAGTGTACTCTCACCTTTGCATTTTTTCCATTTATTTAGCATCTTTGGGAAATGTTAACTATATGTATAAAGCAAAGCATTTGCCCTTGCAACCATTCCCAGAGGTGCAATTGAATGACATGAAGTGCACTCACCATACCCTCTTCATTTCCAGATGTTTCATCGCCTCCGTGAGACAGAAACTCAGTGCCCCTTCAGCAGGGCCTCCTCATTCCTTCCTCCTCCTCCTCCATGTCAGAGATGATGTTTGTGCTAGAGAGGGTTCCCTAGAGAAATAAAACCAGAAATAAAAGAATACTTATGGTTTTACATAAAGGAATACAAGAGCTTATTAGTCCACACCACAGCACAGAGGGCTCAGTTCAACTCCCTTTCACTGAACAGTTAATATACTGGAAGCCTTTCAACTCAGGAGGGCTGCTGGGTTCAAGGTAAAAGAAGCAGACAGCTGAGTCTTCTGTAAAGCAATATGGACAGTCTGGCCATAGGCAGCAAATAGCAGGGCAGGTCACCAACAATCAGCCAGATGATAGAATCCTACAGTCCCAAGCTCAAGTGATGGATATACCAGTAGTGGGGTGAAGCAGTTCTCAAAGGTACCTCAAACTCTAGTGACATGATCCATGGGTTGGATATCTATCCCACAGGTAATGTAGCTCACAAATTGAAGCAGAGCACTAGCTAAGGCAGCCACACACTGATCTGTTCATCAGAGAACTAGAGAGAGAGAGAGGAAAGGAGAGAGGCGAGGTGATGTAGTAACTACAGAAGATGGGACATGGACCGGGTCAGAGCTCTGGCCTCGCTGGAACATTATAGGCTCTCCAGCAAGATCCTTAACCATCTTCAGCTCTGATTCCCACTCAGAACTGTGGCTTTCACCTTCTCCTAACTGTTAAGTGGAATTTGGAGGACTCTGTGGGCCACCTAGACCCAAAGAAAGGGCCTAGGGCCCAAGTTCCATTGCAAATCCATGGAGGACAGTCTCAAATATCGGTATTCCAAAGGGAACTCCATGTTAGAGCCCAAATAAACCATCCATGACTCAGCTGTGTGTCCGACTCCGCTTAGGCAGCACTGAGAGCCGTTGGTGTTGGAAGCCAATGAAATGGAGACAGGGGAAGCTAAAATCAGGATGTTGAACGGTATGCTTGGGAGGAACCTATGGCAGTCCTCGATTCATGTTGCCATCATGGCAGCTGCGGGGAACCTGAGGATATGCAGCAATGTGGAGGAGAGCTAAGGAAGTAGCCATCAGTAGATGAATCTGATGTCAAATAGCTCTCCCACAAAGGCTGCTAATCCTTACGTCAAAGCCATCGTAGCTCACAGAGTCAGTGTGTGTTGTGCCTAACTCTAAAGAGGGTGAACTTCTCAGACATCTCAGGGGCTGTACAGAGGACAGGGGTCTCCAACTGGCCCAAGGGTTAAAGAAAAGGAGGTGAGCAGTTCAAACCCATTCAACAGTCACATGGAAGAAAGGCCTGGAGATCTGTTTCTATGAGGTCACCCTCTTAAAACCCTGGTATTCAGCCCAACTCACGGCAACTCCACAAGATGGAATTGGCAGCAACTGGCTTGATTTTGGGACAGTGTGTCCTTGTATCTTTGATTTATACCTAACACTTTGCAGGGAAGCCCTAGAGAGGCCACTGCCAGGTTCTCAACACAGAGAGGAACCAGCCAGCCAGTTGCCACCCTCCTGCTGAACTCCCTCTGTTCTCTTCCTCTCCAAAAGAGTGCTACGCAGTCCTGTCATGGTTAAAAACTAGACACCAACAAAGGTGCTCCCTGCCCTTGTACCTGATCATGTCATTTCACTGAAGTAAGATCATACAAAATCTAACCTTACAAGATTGACTTATGTCACTCAGCCTACTGTCTGCCAGGTGCCTCCAAGTTGCGAGGTGATTCAGGAACAGAAACTCTCCCCTGAAATTGCCTTTGAACTAAACAACAGGTTAGTTCAAACAATAAAAATATTCACTCCTAGGCATGACATGCCCCTAAACAATTGCACAGATGAGACTAGATGCACAGGTTACTGTAAAGGCACAATGAGAAACTAAGGGAGTAGTAGTGAAAGGAGATGGATGAGATTAGGTCAACCAGAACAGAAGTCAGGTGACCATGAGCACAAATGGAAGAGTGTACCAAAAGCCACTCACTGAGCACCGTGATTTACACTAGCTGCTGCATGGGAATGTGGTCTGCTGTGTGTACTTTTATCCAACAAAATAGAATTCAAAACAAAACAAAAGTACCTGTCCTCACCAAAACTAGAAATGGTTCATTCACACATAAGCACTTCTCTGTCTTTGTTTTATCTTACATGATCTTGCATTAAGCTCCTCTGAGATAGAAAGTGAGTAGTCACTTTATGTTGCCAAATCATCTGATTTGGGGTTTAGTTGATTAAGGAGAACGTGGTAGTCTTCAAAGGGTCTATTTGGCAGACTGGGTCATTCCCCAAAATGATCAAAGCCAGACACCAAGGAAAGGGTAAATGCAGCAAGGAATGTTTCTGGAGGATTTAGGTTTGGCTGAGCTGAGAGGCAGAGGGAGCCTGGGAAGTTAATGAACAAAAGCCAGCAGCATGGGTCTGTGGATGCCAGGGCCTGCCACTGTGCTGTCATTATGTTAAACATCATTCCAGCTATCCATTGGCCCTGTGGGGGCACCCAGCCAAGGAGAGTACATGCAGTCTTCACCTCCTGCCCCTAACTGGCTAGGTTTCCTCTGTCCAGTTTCACTTCTGAGAAAAACAGTGATTTAACAAGTATCAAACCTGGGGCAAGTGGGCCCTTTAAATATTCTGATTCTGGGGCCCTTGGGGAATCTTCCTAAATGCAAAGTAGCCAAAGGATCCCTCCTGCTGCGTTTTAGTCATCAGCACTTTATCAAGTACCTGCAATTTGCCAGGTGTTTGGAGTAAATTGTTTCATGTACACTGTTATCCTCTCCAAACTCTTTCTGCCCTGCTCCCGCATGTCCTTCACAACCTGGTGACTTCTTGCCTGGATGCCAGTCACCTCCCCCCTGAGTTTCCCACCTTCTCGACACAGAAGCAGACTTCACACATATCTGATCTCATGAGCAGACCACGCATATCTGATCAAGTCATTGTTTGGGCAAAGATTTATGTGCCCCCACTATGCTGGGTGCAAGGGTCTCCCTCCATCACTTTACCCCTCTGAGGACCCACTCATAGTCACTGGATCCAGTCACAGTGTCTGGATCCCAGAGCCTTTCAATGGAAACTCAGCCCTCCTGTGGCTGCCAGCCAACTCTCAGCCATTGTTCACAATCTCGAGTCCCTTCTTTACTGTCAGGCATTCCCCTGACAGCCCTATCACACTGAGGGCCACGTGAGTTCCTCCTCCGCTTGTACCTCCTCTTCTGATCACGCTACCACCACTTCCTTATGACTCTACTCCAGCTTCAAGCTGTGAAATTAAAAAAAAATTCTCACTCCCATCGAGTTGATCCCAACTCATCACCTTCCTATGGAGCAGGAGAGGATTGCCCTTAGAGTTTTCCAAGACTATAAAAGAAATAGGAAGCTTCCCCTTTCTCCCCAGGAGCAGCTGGTGATTTTGAACTGCAGATCGTGCGATTAGCTACCCAATACATACCCGACTACGCCTGCAGGGCCCCAAGATGAAATACAAAACCCTTGTCAAAGAAGCGCCACGTCGTGAGTAAAACCGTGCTCCACGGGGTTTTCAAGAGCTGGCTTTTCAAAATCAGATTACCAGGTCTTTTTTCCCAGTGGCTTCTGGGTGGACTGGAGTCGCCAGCATGCCATTTCTCGGGCAGGCACATTAAGCCAGTTACTTTTCTTGGAATAGGGGGGTGATTGTGTGCTGGTGGTGGTAGTGGGTGCCATCCAGTCAGTCCCCCATCACAGCCACTGGTGTACCACAAAAGGACACACCACCCAGTGCTGCACCGCCCTCACAAGGGCTCCTAAGTTTAAGTCCATTGTTGCAGCCACTGTGTCAACCCACTTTGTCCGGGGCCTTCTTTTTTGCCACCCCTCCACTTCACCAAGCCAGGGATTGGTCTCTACAGATACCATGCCCAGAATCCGTGGGGTGAAGTCCCTCTGCCATGTTTGCCTCCCAAGGAGCTCCCTGATACTTCTTCCAAGACAGACTTGTGTGTTCTTTTGACAATCCATGGCACTTTCAATAGTTTTTTCCAGGCCAGAACCAAATTCAGACGCATTTATGGTCCTTCGGTCTTCCTTATTCCAGGTCCACTTTCCCCATGAATATGAGGTGATTGGAAATACCACGGTGGGGTCAGATACCCCTGAGTCCTCCCTGATTTTCAACACTGGAGGGTCTTGTGCAGTGGATTTACCCAAGGCCGGGCCCCATTTAACCTCTTGGCTGCTGTTTTCATGAGCAGTGAGGGTGGATCCAAATAAGATGAAGTTCTTGACAACGTCCACCTCTTCTCCATTTATCACGAGGTTACAGTCGTGAGGACTTTTGCTTTCTTCTTCCATAAGGAAGTCTGCAATCCTTGGTCTTCGTCCGCAGGTGCTTCCAGTCCACACTTTCAGCGAGCAAGTCTGTGTCATCTGCATACCGCAGGTTGCTAGTAAGCCTTTCTCCAATCCTGATGCTTTCTTCTTCATGTAAGCCAGCTTCTCCGACGGTTTGTTTGGCTTACAGATTGAATAAGTATGGCAAGGGTGTAGCCCTGATGCTCGCCGTACCAGATTTTAAACCCAAAGAACCTCTTCTTGTTGGTCCCACACCTGTCTTTTGATCTGTCTACAGGTTCCGTAGGGTGAGGTGTTCTGGAACTCCCATTCTTCTCAAAGACTACCCACAGTTTGGTGTGATCCACACAATCTAAGGCTTCTGCATTGTCAATCAATACAGCCCAAGTAATTATCTTTCTGGGATGCTCTGCTGTCAGTCCAGACCCATCTAACATTTCAGTAATGTCCCTTGTTCCTTGTTCCCTGCTGAACCAGGCTGGAACCATTGGAAGCTCCCTGTTCATGTAATGCTGCACCCATTGCTGGGTGATCTTCAGCAAGAGTTTACTTACATGGATATCAAATCCTACACCTTGAACATTCTGTTGGCTTACATTCCTTAGAATGGGCACAAACATGGATCTCTTCTACTTAGTCAAATAGTTTTCTTCCAAATTTCTTGACATAGATGAGTCAGTGTTTCCAGTGTTTTCTTCACTTGCTGAAACATTTTGATTACTATTCCATCGATTCCTGGAGCCTTGTTTTTGGTTACTGCTTTCAGGGCAGCTTGAATTTCTTCCTTCACACCATTGATTCTTGCTCACATGCTACCTCTTGAAATGTTTGCATGCCCACTACTTCTTTTCGATAGAGTGATGCTGTATATTCTTTCTAACTTCTTTTGATGCATTCTGAACCACTCAATGCTTTGCTCATAGAATAATTCAATATTGAAAAACCTCGAGGCTTGCATTTTTCTTTAGAGCTTTCAGTTTACTATCTTCTAAACATGTTCTTCCTTTTGAATTTTCCAGCTCTAACAAGTTTTTGCACATTTCACTATATTGTGCTTTGCCTTCTTGCGTTGCCTTTTGAGATTTTTATTCACCTCTTTGACGTCATCATTTCTCCCTTTTGCCTTAGCTAGTCTAAGATTGAGAGCAAGTTTCAGAGTCTATTTTTACCCACTTTAATTTTTTCTTTCTATCCTGTCTTTTTAATGGCCTTTGGCTTTCTTCACATATGGTGTTCTTGATGTCATCCCACAGTTCATCAGGTCTTTGTCCTTGGTATTCATGCATCACATCTGTTTTTGAGATATGTTGCTGTCTGTGAAATAGTCCCAAATTTTAAGTGGGATAGACTCAAGGTCATACTCTAACTCTCGTGAACTTGTTTTGATTTTTTTCAACTTCAACCTGCGCTTACATAAGAGCGATTGATAGACTGCTCCAGAGTTAGCCCATGGGCTCGGTTTAGTTGCTGATATTGAGCTTTTCCATTGTCTCTTTCCACAGATATAAGCCATTTGATTTCTGTGCCTTCCATCTGAAGAAGTCCACATTTACAGTCGCCTTTTGTGTTGTTGAAAAAAAGTACTTGTTATGAACAAGGGATTAATCTTGTAAAAATCTATCATATGATCTTCAACTTCATTTCTCTCACCAAGACTAGATTCTCCCAACTAATGTTCCTTCCTCTTGGTTTCAACTTTTGCATTCCAATTGCCAATAATTATCAATTCATCTTGAGTGCATGTTTGATCAATTCCAGGCTGAAGACATTGGTATATTTCTCCATCACTAGTTTAATGGCTTGTGCATAAATCTGAATAATAGTTATATTGACTGGATTTCTTTGTATACCAATAAATGGTATCCTATTACAGACAGCATTGTACTTCAAGATACATCATGAAATGTCCCCGTGGACAATGAACACAGTGCCATTTCTTCTGATCGTGTCAGTTCAAGTATAGCAAACCATATGATTTTCTGATTCAAAGGGTCCCATGCCAGCTCACTAATGTCTGGTATCTCAAACGATGTGTTCAGTTTCATTTTTTATAGCTTCCAATTTTACTAGACTCATAGTTCGTATAGTCCAAGTTCCAATTATTTAGTGATATTTGTTCTCATTTGGGGGTTGTTCCCCACCTAAAGCCTTTGCTCTCTCTGGCTTTACTTCACCCTTGTCATTACGGAGGGCTTGACTTTGAGAAGACAGCTCTCCTGCAGTCATATTTTGCGTGATTTCTTAGCTGAGGGGCTCATCTTCTGGTACGCATTCTGACAATGTTCTGCTTCTGGTCACTAGGTTTTCAATAGCTCACAATGTTTTGATGCCATCCATATATTTTTCAATGGCGGATTCCTCTGAAGCGGACAACTAATTCCTTCCTCATAGTCTATCACTAGTCCAAAAGCTTAGCTGAAACCTGTTCACTTTGGTTGGCCCTACTGGGATTTTAAAGACCAATGACATAGCTTCCATCATCATCCTAGCAACACGCAAACCACACCAAGATGACAAACTGAGAGAGAGTGGTGCCAGGGGAGAATAAAGAACGGAATCATACCCATTTTATGTATAGACATGGCACATCAAAGCTATATGGTTTATCTGTGGCAATAAATTTTCATAGGAAGACAATTAGAAAGATAAACTGAATAAGAATCTTGCAGAGAGCAATAACAAGAAAAAGTTTGGAAAATTCTGAAATAAGGCAGCCATTGCCAGGTGGGCTGTGGCCCCTGTGTGAGTCTCCAGAGTCTATGGGATGACTGTCACAACGTTTTGTCTTGTTTTTCTTCAATGCTTAATGTTGAAAGCTGGGTACGTGCACATATTAGTGACAGAGTGAGAGGATGAATGAATTATCTAACTCCTGGGGGAAGGCATTACTACCCTTCTGCTACCCCTAAAATCCCAGACCAGATAAAGGCTAAAGTAGAAATATTTTCAGCCAAGAACTTCTAGATTTCCAATTCAGTGCTGTCTCTCCTCCCACTGGGGAACAGCTGACAGAACTTACTTCAGAAAGGGAAAATATATGGTTTCCAAGCTTCCTTCAATATTTAAAAATATCTGGTTGGAATATGGTCCATCAATTAAAGTCTTCACATCCCCTGTGATTTTGCAGAGCAGGCAGTGATAGCTCACCACAGGCCAGGTTGAGGTGGGCATGGTGACCTTCTACCCTACTGGCAGCAGGGAGAACATAATTGTAATCATCTTCTTAGCTTAGAACCTTGAGCCTTGTAGTGGATTCGATTCCATTAAAAATTTAGAACAAGCCCACGCTTGAGCCTCTGAATTGAGCACCCCGGTTGCTTTGCCCTCAGGAGGCATGGTGCTGCACTAATAAAAGCATATCCAAGATCCCTGTCATGAGAGTCTCTTAGGAAATACTACAACAGAAGATGAGCTAGAACAGGGAGATGCCATGGGAGATAATGAGGATGGGAATCTTATTAATAAAGATGCTTTCCTCATTGAAAGAGAAGCAGAGTTGCAACTATAAAATGATTTTATGAGTAGATTTGTTGAAGTAGAAGAAGTCAAGTTTCTCAAACCAGTGCATAGTCTTTCAAAGGTCAATATGAGGTTTGAAATTCAATTTATGGGTCTGTTTGCCCAACCAAACTGCCCTCATTTTCCACTCCTGAGCTCATATGCAGAAATGAAGCAACAGATAAAACTCCCTGGTATAGAGGCAGTTCATCCACATGCTGTAGTTTTCTCTTCTGGCTTGTGTATCCCACCTATTTTATGTAGATAGACATAGAGGGACAATAACATGCACAAACACAAGACAGAGCAAAACAAAGCAACTGTGCTAGTCCAGGTAGACTAGAGGAACAAATTTCATAGACACGCATATAGATAAAAGGAAAAGGTTTATATACAAGAGGAACAGGACATTGAGCCCAGTCCAGTTCAAAGTCATAAGTCCGATATTAACCCATATGCCTGAAATCAGTCTATAAAGTCTCCTTCTGACCCACGAAGTCACAGGTCAGTGGGTACAGAATCCTGGCACTGGCAGGAGTCTCTACATAGTCCTCACTTCCAGGGTTCAGGGTCCATCAACAGCAGAAGCAACTCATCGTTGGCAGAGGTCTCCATGTGGCTGCCCCAGCTTCAGAGCTCTGACTCCATCAGGGCAAAGCTGTGTGGTCTCTCCGGGGGCTCCTCCAGCTTCTTGGACGCTGCCATCTTGTCTTGTCCGTGATTCATCGTCTCTCTCTGTCTAACTCCCAACCACGGGGGAAAATAGCTTCTCATCTTCCCGAGGGAAATATCGCGAGATTTCCCAGAAGTCTCAGGAGAAAGCCATGCCCACATAGGGGCCTCATCTGAACTTCAGAAACTGCCTGTCAATTTACATATAGACATGCACACACAAATCATGAGATTTTTTTTTTTGAGCATGTAGAATCATTGGCAGAGAAATAACCTCTTTACTGTATGGAATCTTCAAATCCATCAACATGATTTTTTCCTTTATTTACTGATGTCTTCTTTAATTCAACTTAGTCATGCTCTGCAATTTTTCCTGTTCATCTCTTACACAATGTTTGTTAGATTTAGATTCAACTTCAAGCAAATGTCAAGTACCTATTTTTGTTTTTAAGATCATAAGTACCTGATTTTTCTTTCATGCTGTAAAAGATACACTTTTTTTAAAGTCTGAAATATACACTCTGACTTCAGAATGCTTTGGTACAATTGTGAGACACAATAGCAGGAAAATAAGAGATTGAATGTTAATGAAACAGTAATTGTGTGCTGTGGCAGTGGGAAATGAGAGGCAATCAATCAAATTTGGCTGAAATTGTTGAAAGGAAATGCTTCACAGATGTAAGTTTTGAGATGGGCCTGAAGGATGAATGACATTTGGAGCAGAGATTAGAGGGAAGCATTCTCAGAGGCAAGGTCTTGAGGTTAAACTGAACATAGCATGTTTTGATATTAGATATTGAAACAGTCGGTATGAAAGTGTCCACATTCTGACTCATGATTAGTGCCAGATAAGATTACCTTTTGTGCTGAGAGGCCCCATAAACAATTGAAATAAGAGCTGTGAATCCTTTGGTGATGATGCCATCTGGGCATTCCCCTGGAAGGTAACTCGGTGTTCACCCTCTTCGACACTAATTAACAACCATATGGCTGTCTTTAATTGCTGTTAGCTCCCATCCAGTCCGCTCTGACTCACAGAGATCCCGTGTAGGCTAGAGTGAGATGCTGCTGATCCTGTGCCATGGTTATGATCCTCCAGGGTTGAGTCCACTGTTGTGTCAATCCAATGGATGGTTCCCTTCATTTTCACACACACTCAACTTAACCAAATATATCTCTAACCAGGAACTTCCTAGGAGGAACTAATAGGGACTCCTACACTTAAACATCTCGAACCAGACGGCCTATGTAAGGAGATGTCTGATCTGAACATAAGCTTCCTCTTGCATAAGGAGCGACCAAAGACATGTCATTGCAACACTGAGTTCACAGATCCTCTTGAATCCAGCATCTACCGACAATGATTTGCCCTCTCATTATGAAAAGACGTTGTGTTAACCACTCTCTCCAAACTCTAGCAGCAACAGCCAATCTTTCGAGAACAAATGGGGCCTTCAGGTCTTATGTCGCTGATTGAGTTTAGCCATCCTAATGGGGGGTGTGGTCTTGACAACAGCAGAAAACCCAGAGACTCTGGGGCTACTCCAAAGGAGGTGGAACCGGACCTCAGGGCTCTAGGGAGCGACTGGAGCAAGCCAGGAGCCAGGCATGGAGTGGGCCAGTTCTGAACTCAAGCGATAAGATTCCTAATGGGACATGAGTTTGCATTTTGCCAAAATTTATTCTAATTTTGGAACTCAATTGGAAACTTCTGAACGTCATGTTCCATTTCACTCTGGCAAAACACAAGCTCTGCACCGCTCTGTGTTTATTTTTTCCCTCCAGATCAGAGCATAATTTACTCCTCACTAGATTTTTGTATTTAGCATGAACCTCCATTTAGCTAGAAAAACAAGCTGATTTTTTGTTTATAAGTCCCTTGGGAGAAAAAAAAAAGATGTACACAATGGAGAAAGTTTCCACTAGAAAAACATCCTCGATGTAGAAAATTCACACACACAGAAGCACCCAAAGGAGAAATATTTTATAAAACCTGAAGTCAGAGGCAGCCTTAAACTTGGCATAAAATAGCAGAGACTTGAGTCAGAAAGTCCTCAGAATCCTCTTCCTTGTGAATATTTGAAACATATTTATACATTTTGAAAATAAATTTCATCACTTATTTTAGAATAATGTCCTCTAACCTTTATAAGCAGATGTTTCCTCATCAGTACCCATTCCCCTGCTTTACCTCATTTTAAATTTATTCTCAAATGAACTTCTCAGGTTTCATTAATCCCAATCTAATATCTCCAACAGGTAAAGTCTACTGGAGGGAGACTTGCCATGAAACAAGAATGGAGAAGAGTTGCAAATCAAGTTGTATCTATCTGGACTTTTCAGAAACCCAACTTGGAATAATTTAGGCTGGGGAGTGGGGAGGGGGAGGATTTTTTGGTTCATGTAATAGAAGAGCTTCCTCTCGTCTCCATTTGGGAAGATCGCAGGGAAGGACTCTGATTGACCCAACTAAATCACATGTCTAATCTTCAACAAATTATTTTGCTAGACATAGGTCACATGCCCACATAGTATGTACTCAGGGAAGGTAGATCTATTTCTAAGAGAGAGGGGTCTTATCGTGACCAGGCAACTTTGAAAGCAACTAAGAGAATTAGACTCATGGTGAATCAAATCTAGAACATTGGGATTTAGGAAGCATAATTTCTTAAAGAAAGACAAAGGCAGCAAAAGAAGATGCCACCACCAATCATGGGGTATGATCCCTGATCAGCCACAGAGCTTTTCTTCTATGCTCAATGACCTGGCTACTGTCAATGTGGCTGCAGGAAGACAGAATCGCAGAACAGCTAAGAGCATAAGGTTTGCAGCAACAGTCTCAGATTCAAATCCTGCCAGAGCCAGTTGGTAGCTGAAGTCTTTGGGCCAGTCAATAACCCCCTGTAAGCATCAGTCTTCTGACTTACAAAATGGGTCTGATAATGCAATGTACCTCTTGAATCATTCAGAGAAATAAATGAAATAGTACAGATCAAGTACTTTGTTCAGTGTCTAGCACTTCAAGATCCCTAAATGTTTTCTTCAAATATCATTTTTAATATTGCTAATATTAAAATGTTAGGAGTGCTAGAAAATACAAGACTAGAGACTCCTGAGATGGATGACAGTGATGATATTCCATTCTGTTATCTTTCTGAAACAACAACAAAAAACAACACCTCACCATGCAGTCTCTCTCTCTCTCTCTCTCTCTCTCTCTCTCTCTCTCTCTCTCTCTCTTTCTCTCTCTCTCCCCCCGTCCCCTCCCCACCTTCCATAATTTCTTCTTATCCACTGAGGCATGAAACAATAATGTATCTGGGTAGAAAAGCAAGATAATGTGCCCTTGATACTTGTTCTAACCTTTCCAAGGAAGATTTCACAGGCAATTAAGATCCAAGCAATTGCAGCCTTTGTGGGTGCCTGAGCTGTGCACAATCAAAGAAAACTCCTCAGAGAGGGTTCGACCAACTTCTGGAATCAATTGGCCAAGTAATGCATCACCCACTACTCTGAGGACCTCTTGGAAAAAGTGAAGTCCTCAAGGCGGCACTTTGACTTCCTCAAAGACTCTATTCTATATCTCAATTTCCATAAAACTGTCCAGAGATTCATCCCTCCAATGTAGCTTGCAGCAACCCATGGACCCTACAGAGTGGGGACACAGACCTTGTGCAGCCAGAAGGAGTTGGGGGCAGTGGATCATTAGACTAACCTTTGAGATTATCCTGCATGCTCTCTTGAATGCTCATGGCTGCCGGTCCTCAGGATCCTGCATCCTACTTGTTAAAAGGCTGTGTTTCATAAGGTATTTTTCTCATGGTCATTGTGAAAAACAAATAGAACGAGAGTTTCCACTGATGTAGAACGAGCCCTTTGGAAAAAGCTACACAACATGCCAGGCTCTTTGCCACCAGAATTCTTAATGGACTCAACGCATGTTCCTTCTTCACTTTTAAAGATTCTGTAATCTGCCAGAGCTCTGCAGAGGCAGAATCTGGGTTGTCTTTGGACTTGAAATGTATTATTAAAGGGATTTTGTGCCTAGCTCAAGATAGCTGCCATGAAAAAAAGAGTTCAGTTATGACTTCTTGCTTGTCAAGACCTGGAATCATCTGTCTTCAGGGTTCTTGCAAGCTCGTCACCCCATACTTGAGTGGCATTGTATCCTGGTGGGGTCCTTGGGTGGTGCAAAGGGTCAGTGCACTTGGCTGCTAACAAAAATGTTGGTGATTCAAGTCCACCCAGAGACTCCTGCGAAGAGAGGCCTGACATGTTGCATCTGAAAAGTCGGAAAATGGAAACCCTACAGAACCCTACAGTTCAATGATGATGCTCATGCGATTGCCATGGGTCAGAATCGACACAGCGGCAGCACCTGAGGCCGGGTCTAAGCAGGGTGGTCCCGACAACAGATTCTGACTCACAGCAGTGATAAGCACCACTTGGTGAAATTCTTCTATCTGGATTAGGGATGATAGGTGTCCTGGGTCACCCGAGGAGCCCTGGGGGGAGGGTGGGTGCTATGAATAAGCGCATGGCTGTTAATAGCCAGGTCAGCAATTGGAAATCACCAGCCACTCTGAGGGAGAAAGATGTGGCAAGATGTTTCCATAAAAATTCTCACTCCCTCTCACTGAGCAGGTTCCAGCTCAAACCACCCTACAGGGTAAAACTGCCCCTAGGGATGTCCAATCCCAACAGGAGCAGATAAGTCTCATCTTCCTCCCTCAGAGTGACTCGGGATTTCAAACCGCTGACCTTGCAGTTAGCAGTCCACTGTGTCACCACTGTGCCACCAGGGCTCCCAAGAAGCCTCTGGAGCTATTCATTCTGCCCTGTAGGGCTGATTTGAGGAGGAATTGATTCCATGGGAAGGAGTTTGGAGTCACAATATATTTTTTCCTGTGATCTGCAGTTATAGATATTGTGTTATTTTCAGATAAAAAAAACAAAGGCTCAGATTAGGTTGCATGATCTGTATACAGTTACTATATAGATAATTTGTGGTATTGAAGAGAAACAAAAATTATGGTTTTGTTATTGTTCTTTATTTTGTTTTTGTTTTCTCTTTACTCAGTATTAGACTGGTCATAAACATAAATGGTTTATTTTAATAAACATTATCACTTGTGCCATGATGAAAGTAAAAGTGAGGAGGAATTGAAGCAGTTGCTGATTAAGATCAAGAATTGCAGGTTTTGGTATAGATTGTACCTCCATATTACTGAACCAATAGGCAGCATCATGATAAATGGGGAAAAGACTTAAGTTGTCAAAAAAAAAATGTCATCTTGCTTGGATCCAAAATCACTGCTCAAGCAGTCCATAAATCAAACAGTATGTTGGGCAAATTTGTTGCACAAGACCTCTTTATAGATTTGAAGAGTAAGGATGCCACTGTGAGGAACAAGGTGTGTCTGATGAAAGCTGTGTCATCTTCAGTGGCCTCATCTACATGTGAGAGTGGCACAGTGGATAAGGAGGACAGCGGATAATGGTGCTGACAAAAATATGGAAAGCACCATGGAGTGCCAGATGAACAAAGGAATCTTAGAAATACTACTGAAATGCTCATTTGATGCACAAATGATGAGACTTTGTTTCACATTCTTGGACAAATTACCCGGACACACTGATCCCTGGAGAAGGATTCCATGCTCAGTAAAGTGGAGGGGAATGAAAAAGAGGAAGAGCCTCAAGGAGATGCACTGACACAGCAGGTGCAACAATGGGCTCACACATAACAAGAGTGAATATGATGCAGGAGTGGACAGTGTTTGGTTCTATTCTGTTGTACAGAGGGGTCACTGTGAGTAAAAAACAACTTGAAGGCACTTAACAACAACATGTGTCCTCCCTCAATGAAAAAATACTTTGTTCTAATAACCAGACATTCTGTGATGCTCACCTTCCGGAAACAATTGCTGAAGTCAAAATCAGTGCCTAAGCAAATGTAGTGCAGAAAGCTGATGGTGCCCGGCTATTAGAAGATATAGTGTCTGGGATCTTAAAAGCTTGAAGTTAAACAACTGGACATCTCACAGGGAAGCAACAAAGCCCACATGGAAGAAGCACACCAGTTTGATACAGGATCAGGTATCAGGCAGCAAAAGACCCAAAATAATCAGATAGATGCAACTGAGAAGGGTCACAATAGAGACCTAAAGCCCATCTATAAACAATTGGACATCCTGTCACAGAAAGAAGGGGTGAGCTAGCCAGAATGCAGTACAGCACCAATGAAACACAGCATTCTTCTAGTTCTTTAATGCTTCCTCCCCTCCACTATTGTGACTCCAGTTCTACCTTACAAATCCTGCTAGTATGAAGCATGTACACTGGTACAGATAAGAGCTCTCAACACACTGAATCCAGGGAAGATAGACCCCTCAGGAACAATAACTGGAGTATCACTACCATGGAAATAGTAGGAACATGGGGGAACAAGGGGGAGAAAGTGGGAATCAATCATAATGATGGACATATATCTGTCCCCTCTCCCTGAGGGGGACTAACAACAGAAATTTGGGTGAAGGGAGATAGAGAATGGGATAAGATATAAAAATAATAATTATTTATCAAGGGGTCACAAGGGTGGGCGGGTAGGGGATGGAGGAGAAGAAAAGAGGAACTTATCCCAAGGGTTCAAGTAGAAAGAAAAGGTTTTGAAAATGATGATGGCAACATATGTACAAATGGGCTTGATATAATTGATGTACGGGTTGTAATAAGAGCTGTAAGAGCCCCCAATAACATGATTTTTAAAAATAAATATTAATGTTAAGTTGAAAACAAAGCAAAATAAAAAACCCAATAACACATGACACTACAAGGTGGGGTTTCTGTGTCAGTTGGTAGCAGATAGGTTCCAGGCCGAGATGCAGGCTGCTCTCCTTCTATGGTGTCATGCCCTTCTCAGGGCTCTTGGTTCTCAACTCACTCTCCAGGCCGGTTTTGTCCTGCGGAACCCAATTAGAAATGTCTGGGAGGTGAGGCTGCTTCCCGCATGGGGCCGCTGAGAGTCAGAGTCCACTGGAGGACACCGATCTATGGCTGCAGTCACTCAGGACTTCACAGCACATCCCCTAATTAAAGCAGTGGTTCTCAACCTTCCTTATGCCATCACCCTTTCAGGTAGTACCTCCTGTAGTGAGGATCCCCAACCATAAAATGATTTTTGTTGTGACTTCATCCCTGTCATTTTGCTACTGTTAGGAATTGGGTGACCGCTACGAAAGGGTTAGCTGACCCCCAAAGGGGTCTCAACCCACAGGCTGAGAAGTGCTGTGATAGGACAAGGTAGAACTGCCCCTGTGGTTTCTGAGACTCTCGGTCTTTACGGGAGTAGAAAACCTCTTCTTTCTCCAATGGAGTGGCTGGTGATTTCAGACTGTTAGCCTTGAGGTTCGTAGCCTACCTCGGTGTTAGAGAGGTATGTCAGACAACTCGGGACCCCAGCATGCTAGGGTTTGTTTGTTTGTTTGTTTGTTTGTTTGTTTGTTTTCCCTGGATGTTTGTGGTCTTTATGAGCTTTTTAAAATCAGTGATTCATTGAGTGCTTTCCTTAATCTGAATAAATGATGACACTCACATGAAGTTTCTTCACTGAGGTCCCCACACTTATAAGCATCAGGCCCCACACAACTGGGTTGACTTCCTTGCATGAGGACAGACAACGTGTTTCTGCTTGTTGAGGAGCAACGAGAGATTTCGAGCATGGCCCATGTAGGAAACTGGTGTCAAGGGGTGAAGAAATTACTTGAACGCCTTTGCACTGACTCATTGGCCAATCCCTCTCCCTTCAACTCTCTTCAACATCATGAACCCTGGACCTTTACGGTCGTAAGGAAAAGGAGGGAGGACATTTTGATGGTAGGTCTTGGGTTTAATCCAGCACACTCCTCAGACCTTCCCGCCCATCAAGTCTGCTTGGAGAGCCAGCAACTGTGACCTGGTGAAATGAGACTCTAGACTGAGGCGTCTCTTCAAGAAGCGTGCTGGTAGATCCCGGGAGGGGCCAGTCACTAGAGGCTGATGACAGCAGGCTGTGAGTTACCAGGTGGCTGCTGGGACCTGGGGAATGCTCTCGCTGGAAACCTGCTACACCTTGTCTGCCCTCAGGTCAAGTCAGATGATCCGACTGGACTCCAACCTCTCAGGGAGCTGGATCTGGGCAGTGGAACCAAGCCGTACTTCCTGTGTCATGCTGGCCAGCCCATGTCTCCCATCCTGGACAGGACTGTTGACACCGAGTCCATCAGCAGCACCGGCTCATCAACTGACCTTCAGCTGGAGCTCCACACCCCAAACCCACTTCCACTGGTGAGTCCAACTCCTAGCAGACTCCTACCAGGTTTCTGAGACCACACATTCTCATGGGAGTGAGAATAGAAAGCACCCTATTTATCCTGAGGGGCAGATGTGGAATTTGAACCTCTGACCCCCGGGATCAGCAGGGTGCTGTGGTTACCACGCCATAAAACAAAACTCAGCAAGTCATGGCTTTCCTTAGTGTCGTGGCTTTCCTGCCAAAAGCAGCCTCAAGGTAAGAGAGCAGAATGAGAACGGTAGGGGAAGCAGCCAGCAGCTAATCATTTACTGGGGAGTCGGTGACCTGCTCAGAGCCTGGCAGGTAACAGGTATAATTAGGCAGGATCTTATGGAGTGGGTGTGAAATCTGGAATTCCCAAGACCTGACTCAGGGCTTCCACTCTGTTCCAGGATCCTCCCGGTCTAATGAGAATAGCAGGTTCTCCCTCCCGGACTTGGGGAAATCCCAGCCTGGGGCCCTAAAGCACAGGGCCTTTACCATTAAAGGCGCAGTAGCTAAGTACTCCACGGCAGCTAACCAAAGCACCAGCGTATGGATCCACCGGCCATTCTCTAGCTCAGAAGGACAAAGGGTCCCGACTTGGAAATCCCACAGGGCCATTCTCCTCTGTCATGCAGGCTTGGCAGTGACCCACTGGCAATGGGCTTGGTTTTGTTTTGGTGAGTGCTGGGTTAGAAGAAGGCTGCAAGCCGGGACTTGACTTGGGTGGAGGATAGCTGTTGAGATCAAATAGTACTCTACCCTAGGACCAATGCCAAAGCCAAGGGGAGGGGCCGAGGGCTAATCACCAAAAAGTGGCTGCAGCTGGCCTCTAAGGCTATCATTATTTCTCATTGGGACCCCAAATATTGTTTGCTTCCTGTTTCAATTTTCTGGAGGTATGCCAATCTAGGACAATTAAAGGCTCCAGCTTCACTGGGAGAGGGGTGTGTGTGTGTGTGTGTGTGTGTGTGTGTGTGTGTGTATGTGTTTTGTTTGTTTGTGGTTTTCAACTGAAGTTTACTGACTTCAACATGGAGTCCCTGGGTGGGCCACTTGATCAAATGACAGCTGTTTGACTGCGGACAAAATTTGGGACTTAAGTTTCTCCACAGGTAACTCAGAAGAAAGGCTTGGCAGTTTACTTCTGAAAATTCAGCCACTGAAAACCCCTATGGAGCATCTTTCTACTCTGATCACCCTGGGTTGGGATCCGAACCATAGCCCCTGGACCCTGGTTATCCTGCAATGGTTAACATGTTCAGCTGCTAACCAAAAGATAGAAGGAAGTGTGAGGCCTCTAGTAAAGTGACCAGACATCCCGCTTTTTAACAATTTAACAACACCCCGAGGCGATTTAAAATTAAAATAGATATATTACAATACTATTTTTGTGTTCTATGAACATTTTTGTTACTCCATATAGACCAAATTTTTAATCAAGAATCCCTCCACCCCCAGTCAATGG
>PVJH01014328.1:0-42539 GCA_004026705.1 Nesogale talazaci
CCCCGCCCCCTCCTCCTTTCCTCCCCTCTTCTCTCCTCTCCTCTCCTCTTCTCTTCTCTCTTCTCTCTCTCTCTCTCTCTCTCCACAATCTTTCACTAAATATCCACCATATTTTTTCAAACCATAAGATGCAATTTATTTTCCCTAAAATGGGGGGAGGGGGAGTGAGGGTGTGTTTTCTGGTCCAAAGATGTGGTACTCCAGAACATTTTAGCATACTGGTATTATTTGGTTCAGAATATTTTTTCTTGTTTTCCTGCTCTAAAAACTGGGTGTATCTTATGGTCAGGTGCATCTCATGGTCCGAAAGTACGGTCATTGGATGCACCTTTATGCTCCCGCCCCTGAGCTGCCCCATCAACCTAGGACGACCTTCCTTCCATGGTGTCTGAGGGGAGGGCGTAGGGCCTCACCCAGAGTCACCTGGGTCTGAGCACACACTTGCCAGGCGGTTGCCGTGTCCACCTCCCTGCATGTCCTGCTCAGCTCTATTCCCACCTGCTAGCCCTCATCCAGTCACCCGGAGCAGCTTCTGCACTGACACAGCAGCCTTCCTCTCTCAAAATAAATACGCAGAACTCCCTGCCACTCACAGCGACCCTCTGACTCACAGCAACCCTCTGGGACAGGGTAGGACTGTCTCCGTGGGTTTCCCAGAGGATGACGCCTTGCAGGAGCAGAAAGCCTCATCTCTCTCCCAGCGATCCAGCGGGTGGTTTCCATAGGCTGACCTGACCACGGTCGGACGCCAAACCCACCAGGCTCCCACCAGATCCTCCGCCTTCTCTGTGATCACATGTGATCCTAGAACTGGAGGTGATCACTCTAGCTGGACCTTGCTCCGTGGTGATGTTCCCTGGATTATGATGGAGCCTGAGAACCATGTCCGTAACTGAACAGCGCACGTCAGAAGATGCAAATACGGACGGAATCCGCGCAGCACCTTAGCCTGGTGGCAGCGGGCTTACGCATGGCAGAGAGAACGCCAACACCCCCAGCGGCTCCTTGGGAGAGAAATGAGCTTCCTGCTTCCAAGTCACCGTCTCAGAATCCCACAGGGGCCGGTCCGCCCTGTACAGAAAGTTCACCATGAGTCAGTACCCCCTCGACGGCAGCGACTTTAGTCTGGTGGGCATATGAATCCACATAAGCTGAGCTTATTTTTAAAAAGCTTTTAAAATAACAATGTACAGTCTACCACAGGGTGATGAGGATGGGGGCTAGGGAGGGGTGGGAAGAGAACTGATACCAAGGGCTCAAGAGAAAGGAAATGCCTAGAAAAGAATGGGGACAACATGTGTACAAACATGCCTGATCCAATTAATGCATGGATTGTGATAAGAGTTATACGAGCCCCCAGTAAAATGATTTAAATAAAATAATTTAATTGCTTTAGCTAACGATAGAGAGAACTGCGTTAGAAGAGAACGAGCTTCTGCCAAGACACTGCCCAGCAATTTTGTAGCTCGTCAGTGAGCCTCGCTCTCTAGGCCAGCATCACCTGTGTGGCCCCGCACCTCTCCCCTCCTTGGCCTGGTGGCATCACTGCCCTTGTTCTCCCAGCCTGCCTCGCCACCGGAGCACCCCTTCTCCGTTCTATGTCCTCCTCAAGCCCCCCTCTCTCGGCAAGCCCTCTCTGCTGCAACCAAGGAGACCTGGGGGCTACGTGGCTGGTGCTTCTTCTGGGAAGCACTCCTCTGCTTTCCTCTGATGGAAACGCCGCCTCCCTCTGCCTCAGGCCCTTTCTTTCTTCCTTGAATAGCATTGTAGGTGGTCTTAAGGTCCTCACAGTCATCTTGCCACCATGGAGCTAGGAGTCTTACAGACAAAGAAAAAAAAATTACCCTGTGGAGGAGGTCAGAGCAGAAAGCTAGACCAAGTCTGGGTCTCTGATAGCCTGGTTATCAAAGGCCTTTCCCAAGCCCGGAAGCCACCGTCTACAGACTCCCCGCTGAGTGAAGTGAAGTTGACTCGAGTCTCCATTGCTAAAGTCACTGTGGGCTCCATGTTCTATGACTGCAGACGGAAAGCATGCCGCGATGATAAGCCATGAGATAGGAAAATCACTGTTTGGAATCTCTCCCTGGTGAGGAGATTAGATGCCCCGAGGGCAGGGATGAGTCCTACCCCTCTTGGTATTTGCAGAGCCTGACACTTGATGGTCCACTGAGCAGCACCCACAGACTTCCTTTGCGGGGCCTGATGACCAAGGACAGGTTTCCCTTTCTCCTGGACTTGCCCTGTCACCGCCAGCCACGGCTCCTGCCTCTCCCTGTGGGGCCTGCTTAACCTCCCGTTTGCCTCCTCTGATCAAATGAGCCCCCCGAGGACTTCAGCAAGTCCTCACAGCAGAGCGCCCACTTGCTAGGTCCTTGCCCGGCCTGGAGGGCACGAGGCTTCAAGAAAGCATCATTCGACCCTCCTACCGACCTGCTGACTAGTGAGCAGGGCACGTCCAGGAGCTCCTCTTACCTGTCAGCCCCAGCTCCAAGGTCATTCCCAGGACTTGGGTCCAGAAGCAAGCGCATCTCCACTTTGCTCGGGAATAAGCCTTCAGGAGGAGTCCAGTCCTAAGCAACTGCAAGAGCCTAGTCGAAGGAGTCACAGCACCAGCCGCTCTCCCGGGCTGCCCTGATTGCCTCTCCCAAGCGCTTGGCTTGGGGACGATCCACCAGAACTTCCAGAATGAACACCCACCCTTATGTCCCACCGCAGTAACGATCAAGCTGACTCCCAAGGGTGTCGGAATAAGACTTCGATCCACAGGGCTTCCATGGCTGCCTGTGGTGGTGCTGGTGGTGTTTTCTGAAGGTAAGGGCCAGCCAGGCCTTTCCCCAAAGGGTCTCTGGATCAACAGGAACCTCCAACCTTCCAATTAGCCCTCTGGGCACCTCAGTCAACTGCACAGACAACTCAGAGCCGACTCATGAACGACAGAACTGAGTATTTAAGGTACAGACATATGCTCTTTTTAACCAGCCAATGCTGAGTGCTTCAACCACAGAGAGCATTTCAGGCTAATTCCTGATGGCTTTGAATGCAAGTCTACCTACTGGGTACAGAACTTCTCTCTCTCTCTCTCTCTCTCTCTCTCTCATCACTTTATTGGGGTCTCATATAGCTCTTATCACAAGCCATCCATCCATCCATTGTATGCAAAGCACATTTGTATATTTGTTGCCATCATCATTCTGGAAACATTTTCTTTGTACGTAAGCCCTTGGTATCAGCTCCTCATTTTCCCCTCCCTCCCCATTCCTTTCTCCCTCATGAACCCTTGATAATTTACAAATTACTACTATTATGTCGTATCTCACACTGTCTGATGTCTCCCTTCACCCACTTCCCTGTTGACCGTACCCCAGGGAGGAGGTTACATGCAGATCCTTAAAACAGTCCCCCTTTCTACTCCTCCTTCCCTCCACCTTCCTGGCATCACCACTCTCACCACTGGTGCTGAAGGGACCATCTGTCCTGGATTCCCCATGTCTCCAGTTCCTATCTGTATCAGGGTACATCCTCTGGTCTAACGAGATTTGTAAGGTAGAACTGGGATCATGATAGTGGTGGGGAGGAAGCATTTAAGAACTAGAGGAAAGTTACATATTTCATCTTTGCTACACTGTACCCTGACTGACTCTTCTCCTCCCTGCACCCTTCTGTAAAGGAATGTCGCTTCACCTACAGGTGGGCTTTGGGCCCCCAATCTGTACTCCCCCTCATTTATAATGATAATTTTTTAGCAGGACTTCTCTTTATCTCAGATTGTCACATATGTCTTGGAAGAAGTACAGCCGGAGTGCTCCTTAGAAGCCAGGATGGTGAGACTTTGTCTCGTTGTGTACTTTGGACATGCTGCCAGGAGAGAACTGGCCCTGGAGTAGGATGTCATGCTTGGTAAGAGTGGAGAAAAGAGGGGAACTGATCATGATGATCAACACATGTCCCCGCAAGGGGACAGACAACATAAAAGTGGTGAAGGGAGGCATCGTTTGGTGTAAGACACAAAAATAATAATACCGTATAAATAATCAAGGGTTCGTGAAGGGGGAGGGTGGGGAAAGGAGGCAGGAAAAAAATGAGGAGTTGACACCAAAGACTCATGTAGAAAGAAGATGTCTTAAGAATGATGGTGGCATCCTATGTACAAATGCGCTGGACTCAGTGGACGGATGTGTGGATTGTGAGAAGAGCTATAGGAGCCCCAATAAAGTGACTAGAAAGAAGAAAAGAAGTGTCCGTGGACAAAAGAAGAAGAGGACCCTGGAGGAGACGGACGGACACCGTCGCTTCCGCACGGGCTCCAACAGAAGCCGCCATGAGGATGACGCTGCGGGTCAGGCAGAGTGGCTGTGCTGGGCGGGGTCACACACGAACAGCCGGACCGGATCCATGCCCCCCCTACCCCCCACTGCGGCCAGCATGGCACCTTGTCCACAGTCTCCCTGGTAACCCGCTGGCCTGAGGGCCTGGCTCAATAACCCTCCAGTCCCCCACAAAGCCTGCAGAGGACAGCAGCCCCTGGGCAGCTCAGCCTGAACCCCCCGCTCCCAGAGCGCCCCAGCCCGCCTGCCCTCATCTCATCCCACCCACCAAAGTCAGGATGTTCTCAAGCCTGCTTGCCAATGACCTCGTCTTGGCAATTAACTTATTTCATTAAATATGACACAAGCCAATGGAATATGACTGTAAAGAGAGCGGTCGTTTGCTTGTTTGTTTGTTTGTTTGTTTGTTTGTTTGTTTTGTTGAAGCCAGTTGGGTGCTTTGGCAGAGTTTGGTGATGGCAAGCTGCTTTAGAAAGGAAGACAGACCTGGGCCGAGGACCAGATTCTCTGGCAAGAGCCAGAGTAAACCCAAAGAGGTCTGCGCCACCCACCGCCCCCCAAAAAGAGGGAGAAAGCGAAGCAGAAAGCACTGATGCTGAAAGACAGCCCCTCCCTGCCCCACCCCACCCCCCATGCCTGTAAGGCCTGCAGAAGAGCAGGAGGAGAAAAAAGATGGCAATGGGGGACTGAGCCACACAAGGCGAGGGTCTCGGTGTCTCCGGGAAAGGCAGGAGAGAGTCCATCTCATTCTGACGCAGCAAGCCAAGAGGGCGATGTTCCTGCTCAGACAGCTGCTTCCAGAGAGGACTGCTGGGCCAGCCTCAGCTCAAGCCCCTCCCCAGAGACAGCGCTACAGAGAAAAGACTGAGGATACGGATACAGTTCGGGGAGAGCAGCTGGTCTGACCCCCCAGAGGGGGCAAACCAAGAGGCCGTGCAACAGACTAGCAACGGGAGCAAAGCCTTGAACTCCCTGGGGAATCTCAACAGCGAATACTGGCTCAGGGGGACAGCGCATGGCACCTCATCCAAACTGGCTGGGGGAGGTTCATGAGATTCACAAGGGGGGTCAAACGGAAAGTTCAAGGATGTGAGGGGGGGCAGAACTAGGCTCCTCCAGCCTTGACTGCAGGAAGAGCAATGGGCTTGGGTAAAGACACACCCCTCAGTCACAAAAGGTGAGACTGAAAGGGCAGGCATGCTGTTAGATAAGCGGGTCCTGGGGTACAGGTCCCTGAAGGAAAAGGAGATTGAACTGATGAATTATAGCAGGGCCTGCTCGCTATGTAACAGAGAAATGCCTGCCCACCCTGGGTCAGCATAATAGTTAGACTTGGAGCTATTTGTACGGTCTCTCTTTTTCCCCCTTCCTTTTCTTTTGGTGTCTGTCTATATAAGACAAGCAGGACAGGCCATCCCGAGAAGACAGCAACTGGACCTCTGGTTCCAGGAGAGGCCATGGAAGTGAAGGAGGTGGAGGACGGGGACTGGGGGAGGAGAGCAGTGAGATCGTAACAACAAGGGACAGAGATCTCAAATTGATGGTGAGGAGGGTGCAGTGTTCTGGTCATGCTTGATCAATTGAAATGTATCTGAGAGCAATTATTGATATGGGTAAATATGATAGTGGGGTAGGAGGAGAGGGGGAAAAAGAGGAAAGAAGAAGAAAATAAAAAGTATATATATATAGGTATATATGTATGTAAATATATAAAGATATGGGTATTTGTCTATGTGAATAGAAAATATATATTTGTCTATAGCTATATATATATATATATATTCACAACAAAGAAGCAGAGGGACTTTGAGCCTCTACTTAAATATCACTCAGTGTAAGAACAGTTTGTTCTAAATGATGTGGTAATGTATGATACCTTCCCGACACGATTACTGAAGACATAATGGGTGCATAAGCAAATGTGGTGGAGAAAGCTGATGGTGCTTGGCTATTAAAAGATCCAGCATCTGGAGTCTTGAAGGCTTGTCGTCAAACAAGTGGCCACCAAGCAATAAAGCCCACATCGAAGATCACCTGTGTGGTCATGCGGTGTCGATGAGAACAGGTATCAGGAGTTCGAAAACAAGTCATCAATTTGATGTGAAGAAGTGTGGACAAAGTGGAGCCCCAAACAACCTGAAAGATGATGGGGCAGCCCCTTGCAGGAGGGCCACACGGAAGGAATAATGCACCCCAATGCTGCCAAAGACCCCCAGGCCTCTAGCTAAAGCAAAGTATCTGCTTGTGCAGGGTGGCCCAGGTAGCACAGTGGTTAAGCACTTGACTGCTCACTGAAAGGTGAACGGGTCGGAGCCAGCAGTCGGTCTCTGGGGAAAGATGTGGCAGTCTGCTTCATAAAGACGTCCAGTCTTGGAACTTTGCCGGCAGTTGCAGTCTGTCCCATTGGGTCACTATGGGTCGGACTCACTCCATGGCAATGGGTGTTTTGCTCATTTGTTTGTGACCTTAAGGGTCACTATTTATGTTTCTGGGCTACGAACTATGTGTTTGGATGGGATAAGACAGAAAGGAAGGGTTTCAAGGTACCAGCCCAGGCCCTGCAGCAAACTCCTTATCCCATGGAGCCTGCTCGCAGGGCAGGGCACATCACCTGGGAATATGGAATGATTTCCTCCAGGAAACACTCTGTCTCGGGGCTCTATCCCCATGGCAACCTCCTGGACCAGGCCCGCCTCGTGCTCCCCGGACAACAGTGCCCATCAGTCCCTAACGTGGTGCTGCTGTTTGCGCTGTCAGCGCCTCCACACCGCAGCCAGAGGAGTGTTTGAAATCTATGAAATCTAACCATGTCACTCCCTCACTGAAAATTCTTGCGGAATTTTCTACATTCCTTCAAGAGGCAGACAGAGCGTTCCAGCTGCACCTGAGGACTCCTCGGGGGAATCCTGCCCCTCCCTGTCTCCAGGCCTTTCAATACACTGTGCCCCCAGAAGGGTCCTTGTTCCCTTTTGACCTGGCTCCTGTCAGTGCACCCTTGAGGCCCCTGTAAATGCCATTTCTTTCAGGAACGTATCCTTGCCTTTCACGCACCAAAAAATATAGCTATCTGTTCTACACCTTCAGCATGCCAAGAACTGTTTCCATCGACCACAGGAATACGAGGAACAAGACAGACCAGTGGCCTGCCCTTGGAAAAATCACAGTCTAAGGGGAAAGAATGGGAATAAGCAGTGCAAGCCAGAGGGTCCTCAGATACTGGCCGGAGACACACTGGACGGAGCAGGGCTGGGTGCATTGCGGCATTTGGAGGACTCCGTGCATTGTTCCTGTGTTTGGGACAGTTGAATTTGGATTGTGCATCAGATCGACTTATTGGTGCCAGGGACTATGTAGCGTGAGTGTTTGGGGGGTTGTGTTTTTCTTCTTCGCTTTTCCTGTCCATGTCATTTTGAAAAACGTGCCTACCCTGGTGGAACTGGATATAAAATAGAAAGGGAAACAAAATCAAATAAATAAATAGCCAGGGAGCCAGAGAACTCCTACTGTCACCCTCATCTCAAGGCAATACATATGTGTATGCAAAGCTAGAAAAGACTTACAGTGTCACACGCGTGCACGCACACACATGCATACAGGGGACAGGAAGTCAGCGTATGAGACACATGCCATCGTCATCGTCATTGCCATCACCCCAACCTGGAGCGTGACAGACAAGGGGGGAAGAAGTCGCCCTCCCAAGACACCATCCTCCAAATGGCAAGGTCACCACAGGACGTCCCGATGACTACAACCCAGCCCCTGATGGAAAATGAAGTGAGATTAAAACAGAGATCATGGGACACTGCCATCCTGGGACCACTCCCTACATGCACCCTTCTCACGGCCTGTCACGGGTGGTGACCACTTGGACCCTGGAGAACTGCCCTCTGCCTTCCTGAGACAGTGACACTTTACAGAAGTAAAAAGCCTCATTTTCTCCCGAGAAGCCAGCTGGGGGTTTCAAACCAACTTTGGGGATCTCAGGCCATCCCCACTGAGCCACCAGGGCTTCCCGGCCCGTACTCATCCCCGACTCTCAAACACAGCCTCATAGCCAGTGCCCACTTCAAGACTTCATCCACACACATATGCGCATGCACGCCAACGCCTGGACTCTGCCCAGCACCCCACCACCCCTCCCCATGCTCACAGGCAGCCTGAGGCCCAGTGTGCGGGCAATCCATGTGCACACACAGACTCCAATTCTGCCCACCCCATCCATGACCCCACCCCACCCCCTGCACGTGCACACACACACACACACACAGGTCAGCCTCCGGTCTTCTAGGAAGATGGGAACATCTGGGTGTGAACCCTGGACCACACCCCCTCCACACGTATGAACTCACTGTCCATGGCCTGCCCTCTCTTGGATTACCACCTGCAAGGTGTGACTCACCGCACTTCCACCCGGAGACAGCCATGCAGGGCAGAGGGGAACCCGCCACCCTGCCGCCCCACGCCAGCCTCCAAGCCTCCCCCCGATGCCACCGGCCGCATCGCCTGCAACCATCCAAAGTCTTCAGGGCAAGGTCCCTCCTGACTGGAGCAAGGCAGATCACGGGATCGGCGGTGACGTCAGGCACTCAGGACTCCGAGAACCCAGGGCGGGCGGCCCCTGGACAGAGGGCACAGCGACGGCCCCGGGCCTGCCACTGGGACACCTGGCCATGCTGGTCCTGTGGCTGGTGTACGGAGGACAGCAGAGGCTGCCGCTGGCGCTCAACCCGGGGACAGAGCGCTGTCCCCCCATCTTCACTCCAGGGTGCTTCTCTGCCCCGGTTCCTGAGCCAGGCAGCCACCCAGAGGAGGCATCCAAGATCCCTCCGTGTGAGAGCAGGGGCCAGCGAGCCCAGGACCCCACACGGAGCAGAGAGGAACGGGAACGTGGCGACACTCCTCCCTGCTCTGCTGAGCCAGACCCAGAGAACCCACAGTTCACAGGGACAAGAGCAGCCAGCCCAGCCCTGCGTCAGGGGCCCTTTCCGAGAGCCCAACAGCCAGCAAGCAATTCCTCGCCCAGGACACGACCGTGCAGCAGGAGGCTGGAGAAGAGGGTTGGCCGAAGAATACAGCTGTCAATGGCCTGCCGGCTCTGCTGAGGACTGGGCACCAAAGATGTGTGAAATGCGTTCTCTGCCCCCACCAAGCTCAATCACCCAGCCAGGTGCAGTGTGGATGGTGCCCGAAGCCCCGTTTCCCGTGTCTGACAGGCCTGGCCCTTCCAGGCCGCATACGACTGATATTTCCAATCCATAGATGACAAAGAAACCGAGGCACCGAGAGCTAACCACACCGAAACCAAACTCCCTGCCACCAAGTCGAACTCACAGCGACCCCAGAGGACAGGTGAAGCTGCCCCTGCGGCTTTCTGAGACGGTCACTCCTTTGGACATAGGAAGCCACCCCTTTCCCCCGAGGAGCAACTGGTGGTTTTGAACTGCTGACCTTGCAGTCCACAGCCCAGTAAGCCAGCCCAACCTTCCTCCACAGTGCTGGGAGGCCCACCTTCTCCAGCCCACCCCTCCCAGCACCCACCCCCCCCCGCCCCCACCCCACAGCTAAACATGAATAGCTGCTATAGAACCTCAATGCACTCCCTCAGGCTTCTAAAAGCCAGTTGTTTCAGAAGTAGATCACCACCTCCTTCTGCCAAGGGACTCTGGGTGGATGGGAACCCCAGCGCTTCAGTTCACAGGCAGGCCCCTTTCCTTGCTGGGTGCCAGGAGGTAAGTAAGCCCTGGGGGGGCTACTGCTGGACCAGCGGTGAGGGGGAGCCATAAGGCAGTCTGGGAAACCCCGGGAGACTGTGCCACACTGTGAGCCAGGATGGCCTTGGTGACCACGCTGCAGTCAACATTGGCACTCTCCGAACCCCCCTAAGGTCACTGCAAGTCAGTACCGGTGCACTGCACTGGGTCTGGTGTCCTGCCTGTGCCAGGCCCCGGTGGTGCGGGCAGTCAGGTGGAGAGAGGACGGCACGCGTCATTGTGAGAGTGAGTGACAGAGCCTCACGTACAGCACCCACCACCGGGAGCAGGTGTCGCCGCAGAGCCAGCCGTCTCCGAGGGAGACGTCTGCCCTCTGAGGGAAGGGCAGAGCAGCGGCCGTGGAGAAAGCAGACCAGGGATATGCCCTGTCCCAGCTTGCGGCCTCCGTCTCCACACCTGTCTGGTGGGAGCAGTCAAACCTGCGTTGTCCAACACACACAAAACCACAGCATCAAGAGAGCTGTGGAAGCGTCCACTGTGAGGACCTGATATCCAAGCAAGCTGCATGGCTAAGCATCAGGCTGCTAACTCAAGGTCAGCCGTTCAAAACCACCAGGCACATCTCAGGAGAAAGAGGAGGCTTTCTGCTCTCAGAGGGTTACAGACCCGGAGCCGACAGGGGCAGGCTCCCTGTCCTGTGCAGTCACGTCACGGCAGGGCCTGGGGTTTGGTGTTCTCTCAGGAGACTGGTTCAAAAGCCACGGTTGCACTCCCAGCTGGACCTGGGCGCCCTGGAGCAGATTCACTTGGGGCTAAAATGAATGGTGACCCCCAAGGGGGACACTCTCCATAGAACGGTCAGCTGAGGGAGATCAGCAGCGCAGCCTGTGCTTAGGGAGGACTCCCAGGAAGCAGGAGGTGCGAGGAAAGGAAGACAGTGATGCTGCAGGGACAGTCATCATATGAGTCCTGGCAGCTGTTCTGGCTCTGTAAACCTTCACCCAAATCACACCCCCAAAAGCTGGGGAGGGACGTTGCTCAGGACAGATGAGCGGATTTGAGCAGACATCAGATTGGGAAAGAGCACAGGAGAGGAGGGCCAGAGACCCCGGGTTGTCGCGTGGGTTCCAGCGCCCGGCCACGCCGTCATCTCCGTAAAAGCAGGCGGCCAGGCCTTCCTCCCACCGCCTGTGGAGCAGCTTCGAACTTCCAATCTTTATAGCAAATCATCGGTGCCCTCCAGAGCCTTCCCAGGAGAAGGGGCGGTCCTATTCACAGGCGGCTTTCAGGGAGGGTCCCCTTGCCTTTCCTCTGTCTCCTCCAGAAGGCACTGAGGAAGCCAGTTCTGCTCGACATCCCCTCTGCCGGCCCCCAGCAAAGCCCAGGTGCCAAGCCATGGGCTCCGCTGGAGACAGGAGAGACAGGCCATGTGGGCAGCTGTGGCTCAGGCCTGATGGGACAGACCTCTGAAGCTATTCGGGGTGTATGGGGCCAGGGGGGATGGAACTCAGCCATCAGCCCTGGGGCAGCAAGCACGGAGCTGGGATGTGACAAAGGCCAGCAGAGGAACCCTTGCTCTCAGTGATCTCTGGGTGGTTACGTAAGCGCTGAGCCTCCTTTCCTCCTCTCCCGTCACAAGGAGGGTGCAAGTGCACCCTGGTCACAGAGCTGGTGGGAGGATTACGAGTGGATCTCTGCGATGCCCGGCCGACAGTGGCAGGCACGGTTATGCTGATAATTCTGTATTACCCTGTCTGTCCCAGGCTGGGCGCTGGCCAGTGCTGCAGGGAGGATGGAGGAAAAGTTGGGCTCTCCAGGGCACAGCAGAATGGGTGGTCCTGATGATGCTGGGTCCCTTCCAAATGAGTGGGTATGTGGGAAAGGGGAGAGTGGACAGATGTGTCCTGGTCAGACCGGACACACCCCCACCCTGTGGGAATCCTAGGCCTGGCATGTTTTCCCTTCCCCGAACTCGGTCAGAGCGAGGGGCAGCACCCTGGACTTTATTCTCTCTCTCTCTCTCTCTCTCTCTCTCTCTCTCTCTCTCTCTCTCTCTCTCTCTCTCTCTCTCAGGTTCACAAGTTCCCCAGGCTATTTGCCCTTAAAGACACAGGTCCCTGCTGGTGGCCAGAGGTCAGCCAGGGGAGCATCAGGGAGGAGGGAGGTGAGTGGTCTTCAAAGTAAGCCACCGGCCTCCTTTCCTGGCCCCCAGCCAGCCCCACCCCAACCCACCCTCCCATGACCACCTCCCCCTCATCCACACACATCAACATCTGGATCTACTGGTGACGCAATGCATAATCATTAACCCCAAGAGGAGGGGCCAGTCCTTTGAGGCTACTCTGGGAAGGCATGACACAATCACCCCACTGGACCTTGTGCTCTGAGGCTGGAGGGGGACAGGCCTGAAAGCTGTGTTCAAGAACCTGCAGGCCAGGTGGACCTGGGGCTGGGGAGTCCAGCACAGAGAGCTGCCTCTGCAGCCTCACGCCACCTCCCCACCCCTGCCCCAGGCCCATCCTGCTGGCAGGGATGGTAGCCTTCACACACTCAAGACTCCAGAGAGACACTCTGTCCAGTGGGGTCCTCGCTGCCTGAATCCTCAGGCTTTGTCCTACCCAGGTCCTCCCAACAGGTGTCTCGTGGGGGCCATCCCACGGTGACCAACTCTCACTGTGCTGCAGAGTCCTGACAAGGACTGTCTCCTCGTGTGCCCAGTGCCCAGCCCTGAGTCCAAAGAACAGACCCCGTGAAGACCTGGACCTCATAAAGGTGGGGGGTCGGGCGGCAGGGGCTTCATCGCAAAGAGCACACAGGGGTGGACCCCTGGGTTCTGGGCCACCAGGTGGCTGTGGGTTTGTCTCTTCCTGTCTCAGTGAGTCTGTCGGCTGGTGCTAGACCCATGGAGGGCCAGCCCCACCCATGACCTCGCGGCCCTCAGGCAAAAGGGTGGGTTCGGGGTGCTGGTACAGAGACGACCCCCCCGAGAGCCACCCTCAGTCATGACCCCCAGAATCCCAGCAGACAGGTCACAGGCATGTGTCGGGCAGTAGAGCTGCGTTAGAGCTCCTGGCACATGGCAGATGAACCATGGGGATAAGAACCTTCCCAGGGACGCAGACGCCCGCCTCCTCCAGGAGGCCTTCCTGGCCTGTCCAACCATCTGCCCCCGTGTCAAGTTGGTGCTCTTGTAAACGTCTCACCTCCCACCCAGGAGCTCATCCCCCTTCACACACAGCGTCGCAGCGAGCCCAGAACCTGGCACAGAGACGATGGCTGGCAAATGTCTCGTCTGCACAGGTGAACCAATGAGCAGCAGCAGCTTCTAATGCCAGCACTGGGACCAGAAGGAAGCCCCAGGATAAAGTCAAGAAATAGCCCTAAGCTCTTTCCCCATCAAAGCTGGTGACCTTGAGAAATGACCCCTTCTATGGTCCCCCTTCCTTTGGGAAGATGGGATAACCGTCCCTACCTTCCCCGAATTCACTTGCAGGTGAATGCCCCCATTTGAGACAGTCTGAGAGCCAAAGCAAGTGAAACCCAGACAGGATGGAGGAGCAGGAACAAAGGGGTGGGGTGGGGGGGCCGCAGAGACTAGACCATCCCAACCCCATGCGCATGCCAGGAGAGCTACTGTTGTGCTCCTCAGGTTTGGCTGGTTTCGGGGTGGGGGGTGTTCTGGTGTGGAGTTGATTTTTATTTTATTCTTATTGGAAAATACACACTATCCTCCTGTCCTGGAGTCATTTCTGCCTCGAGGGGGCCTCGTAGGACAGGGTAGAACTGTCCCTGTGGGCTCCTGAGTCTGTGACCCTTGACAGAAGTAGACAGCCTCGTCTTGCCTCCTTGGAGCAGCGGGGGGTTTCAAAGTGCTGGCCTTGCAGTTACAGCCCAACGCCTACCCCCTCTGCCACCAAGGTTCCTGTACGCGGCACAACATAGGCCAACTCCAGAATCCCTGCATGCGAACTCCAGTGACATTTACGACATTCTTCAAGTACTGCAGGCACTCCCTCTCCTCCTCTCTGGCCCAGGCACAGACTGCCGCTCCTCCTCGACCTAGCGAATCTCTTGAGGTGCTGTGATCTGATGGACCCGGACAAAGCGGTCTGTGAAGAGCACACTGCACACGTCAGGTAAACGACTGCTCGGCTGTAGAAGACATCGGGAGATATTTTTGGCTCAAAGTTTAAAGATTACCTCAGGGTTCCTCCAGCTTCCCTGGTTCCAGAAAGTCTGTATGTCATAAGACTCTGACATTCAACTCTGCATGTCCCCCCATTTGATCAAGAGCCTTCTGTGAAATCTAAAATCAAACTCTTCAGTCAAGGTAGCCAGCGCCCATCCAGTTCTCCTGGTCTCCTGGCAAGGAAGCAGTGGTTCCTGGAGGTGGTTAGCCTCACTTTCTATTTCCTGCTCGCACTCCAGACTCTCCTTCTTCTGCTCCTCCAGGGGACTAGAAACCAATGTCGTGCGGCGTGGCTCGGATGCTCAACACAAGGTCAGAAGTTCAAAACCATCAGCCCCCTCCAGGGAGAAAGACGAGACCTTCCCGTCCCGTCAAGTGGTCGTGCAGGCACCAGGCAGCTCTGCTCTGTCCTGTGGGCTCACTAAGAGACGGGACTGATGAGCCGTCAGTGAGTTTGGATTGGGGACACTGAGCAGAGACACAAACATTACTAGGCCATTAAGTGGGATTCCATCTGACTTTCAGGGGGGTTCACAGAAAAGCATCCCCAGGCTCTTTTTTCCAACGCACCTCTGGCTGGATGCCAAACCCCAGTCTTTGGGTTCACAGACAGACACGTTAACCATGCGCATCCTCACAAAGAATCGGGCGGAAGTACTCCCATGAGGCTTCCTGTGAGAGTTCAGTTCTAGAGAGCTGGAGCGCGTGCCTCGTGCCTCCTTCACTCGTGCACTGATGGGCAGCATGGCCAGCCGGGCCCTGAGAACACAACCAGGCATGCCCGTGGTCCTCTCTCAGGGACCTTACAGCGGGGCCACCATGGGTGACCTCACGGCCTGAGAGGCCACCTGACAGAGACTCACAGAGTGGAGAACACCTCCGTGGATCCATCTTGAAGGACCCCCACCCCCCCATCCCCCACCACCACAATCTTCCCAGAGGACGCCAGTCCCCAAGGAAGCAGAGGATGCCAGTGATGGGAGACAGGCAGAGGAAGCTTTATCAAAGGACAGGTAAGCCTGGCAGGTAAACAAGGCCAATGGGAACCTGACCTCACCTTTGACCAACAATTTCCTGGCACTCGCTCAGCCTGCCAAGGGAGGGAGGGAGCGGGGGAGGGGAAGGATAAACAGCAGGTGAGGCAAAGGTGGCCCTAGAAGGCTAGGGGCACATTCCAAAAAGTCTCCCCAGACGGTCCTGCAGCCGAGCCCAAAGTCCAAGAGGGAAACACCACCTGCATTCCAGCCATCGGGAAGGGCTGTGAATTCCTGAGCCCCCACCGGAAAGGATGTTGGCTGCCAAGGCGTGCCTCCCCACACCAGCCTGGCTCAGAGGCTCCCAGAAGGTCCCTTTCTTCAAGAGCCCTCCTGGACCTGGACCAGCTGGGGGCAGCCAAGGGTTTCTGCCTAGGCAGCCCTTTCCCTGCTCACCCCCACCCCTCCAGAGTCCAGGGAAGCCCCCAACTTCCATCTCCTGAGGCCGGCCAATGGGAGAACCAAGATGCTGGACTCCAGTGGGTATGCCGGGGAGAAGCCCTGGGATCTCGCAGCCAACAGCCGCTTTCTGGGTGCAGTTCTGTGTGACGCCAGGCACGTCACCCAGCCCCAGTTCTGTCATATGTGACATGGAGGTGCTGCGGAGGCACACACCCCCCCCAGCTTTTAGAAAAGTAAGTGAGAGAAGGTGCAGGAATGGGGCGTCATGACCCCAAATACTGGGGATCCAAGAAGCCACCCCTGCTTCTCATTTCATGAATGAGGAAACGGAGGTCAAGAAGACTTAAAAATCAGGGAGTCTGAGTCCTCTCTCTCCTGTGCCCCCCATGACCATCTTCTTAGTCCAGTCCACCTTTCTAAATATGAGTGCCTAAACTTGGGGGGGATGGTCTCCTTGAGAAGTTGTTGAGCATTTAAGGACCCTCCCCACAGGTACTGTCCTTCAGGTGTCCTGAGACCTGTGGAGCCATCAGGACTGTGGGCAGTCCTGGGTGGGCAGGTAGACCACCTGGCTCAGGGACGTTTCCCCCTCAGACAGGGACCCCCTGAGAACAAGGCGGGAGTTCTGTGAGGACAGACGATGTCCTCCCGGCCCCTGCCTACCTTCTCCCTCACCCTGCCATCTCTCCTTCACTCTGTTGAACAGCTTGTCACACGGGAACTCTTTGGGGCTGGTGGGTGTTCTTTTCCCATTCCGGTCTTTCAACGTGAGTCAGGAGGGATGTCAGAGACCATCTGTCCCCAGTCCTTTCTATTTACAGGGATGAGAGGTATGGACCACAGTAGGCATCCCGACTTGCTCAATGTCACCGAGGACCCAAGACTCAGGCAGGCGGCAGCTGTGTCCCCGCCTCAGCCTCAGACAGGTTCGTGCTGGCTGCAATGAGACCGACTGCTGTCCTGTGTCCTGCTGGGAGGGGTGGGGCCACCAAGAATTGATGAGCGATCAGTCCATTGGCCACAGGAGTCTAAAGCCCTTAGAAGGAAAGTACAACCAGGCTGACCAGACCGCAGTTGTGTAAGAGAGATGGCAAGCCTCCAGAAGTGCAGCAAAGGCAGCATTCGACGTTCATCCATTCATGTCGGCCTTCATCCACTCATGTAACAAATATTTATTGAAGCCCCACCACTAGGAGATTGGGGGGGGGCGGGGGGGGCGCACAGCAGTCAATCACCCAGACAAGGTCCCTGCTTTCCTGGAATCTATGAGGCAGTAAACAAGAAAGCAAGCAATGTCATTTCAGCCAGAGGTAAACTACACACGCACGCACACACACACACACACACACACACACACACACAGAGTTGCTTTCAGATCAACTCTGACTCCCAGCGGCACGTGTCAGAGCAGTACAGTGCCCGTTGGCATGCTCAAGGGCTGACACATCAGAAGCAGATGGCCTCTTGAGTGTTTCTTCCGAGGCACCTTTGGGTGTCCTCAGACCACCAGCCTTCGTTAACCTGGTATCACACAAGCCGGGGGCCCTGGGGGCATCGTGGTTCCCCATTGGGCTGCAAACCACAGCATCAGCAGTTCGAATCTGCCCCCACCCGACCCCGATCCGGAAAGAAGGAAAGCGCCTCTGCGCCCGGGAGGGTTAGCTCAGAAACCCAAAGGCTCCCTCTACAGTGGGTCACTGTGTGTTGGAATTGGCCAAGTGGCAGGCGGGTACTGCTATTATTGTTGTTGGGGGGGGGGGAGGCACCTCTTTTGGAATCACTACTTGAAATGCAAGGGACTTGGTGACATGTCACTGCTGGCGCAGGGCAGGGGGTGCTCAGGGAAGGTCTCTGAGGAGCTGGTGCTTGAGTTGAGTCCTGAGTGGTGATCAGGAGGATGTGCCGGCAGGACAGACTCGGGGAGAAAGAGCCAGTGCCCAGGCACTGCTGGAGAGCCGGGGTAAGGAGCGTCCTGTGCGTTTGAGCACAGAGGTAGCGTGCCCTAATGCGTAATGTCAAGGCCTGTGTTGCCTGCTGGGAGGAACGAGAACTGGAGGGGCCGGCCAGGGAGGCTGTGGAGAGAGGGAGTGCAGCAAGGGGAGTCTCCTGGAGGTGAAAGAGGGCCTGGACGTGGGCAAAGATGCAAACCAAATCCACACCTCACAGTTGCCACAGCAGCAGCAGCCCCTCGGGAGGAAGACTGGACTTTGCACTCCCGTCAGCAGCTAGTCTCAGAAACCCACAGGGGGTGGCTGTGCCTCAGCACGGGCTCCATGGCGTGAGCTTGGAGGGTTTTTTATAACGCAGGATGGCTACTCAAAGTATACAGGGGGGTTGGGCTGTAGAGATTATCTGGACAAATCAATCACCAATAAGGTTTCTTTCGGGTCTTCCACAGGGTCTAGCTGGTGGCCTGACCTCTCCCTCAGGCCACACCCAGGAAGGGACAGTCTTTCTTCTGACGAGCTGCTGGAGGCTTTGAACTGCCGAACACGCAGACTGAAGCCCAACGCACAACCACGACACCACGAGGTCTGTCCTGCAACAGTGGCCCTTACTCGAGTTTCAGCATTTTCATTTAGCATTTTTTTATCAAGAGTTCTTTGCTTGGAGGGGAGGGGGAGTTCCAGTTGGAATGACCTGTAAAACTCCCTTCCTCGCACTCCCTTCTGAAAAAAGCTGGGAGGTGGGGCCACCTGGTTGGAGCCCGGCTCCCCTAAGTCCCAGGGCAGCTGTCTGTCCAGAGACCTGTCAGTGCAAATCCACAGGGAGTGCAGCACATCCCTGCCTTCCGGGGCTCTGGTTGGGAAAACCTAGCCTCTTCAACCAACTGGCCCTCCTGAGGGATCCCCTCAGGCCCTACACCCCAGCCTTGGGCTTTGACTGGCCTCAGGTTCACTTCTGAGGTGCAGCTCACCTGCTCTGTCCCCCTTCTGAGGCTCCCCATCCTCAGTCACACTCCTCTCCCTCTCCCCAATCTGCTTACTCCTCTTGGGCCTGCTTTGCTTCTAACTGGAGATGTCCTGGCCCAGCACGGGGTCACCTCCTCCCGGAAGCTCACTGTGGTTATACTGATGTCCTCTTGGCATCATGGTCAGTCCCCTGCCCTCCCGTTCTGCTCAGCATATTGACGGGCTGCACTAACTCCCCCCTGCATGTGTGACCCATGTGTGTGCATGTGTGTGATGTGTGCATGCATGTGTGACCATGCATGTGCTGTATACATGTATGTGTGACTGCCTATGTGCGTGCGTGCATGTGTGACCATGTTTGTGATGTGTGCATACGTGCACAGCCACCTGCATGTGTGCATGCCTGCGTGACCCTGCGCATGTGTGACCATGTGTGCATGCATGTGTATTCTAGCAGGGGAAGCAGGTAGGACATGGTACCCCCATGATGGATATCATTTTTTTTTTTTTTTGTGGGGGCATCACTGCCCTCCGGTGGTCATGGGAGCTACCCAGCCTTGCTCCTGGAGAGCTGCTGCTGGATTTGAACCGCCAAGCCCATGGGCCGCAGTCCCGCACTCAACCACTACGCCACCGGGGCTCAGCCCGGATATCATTTTATAATGGGAGATTGTTAAGAGTGAACAGGTGCATGCTAAAGTTGATTATGGTGAAGATTACACAGCTCCTTTAAATATGTTGGAATAATTGAGTAATATGACATGTGAATCACATGCCAATAATACAGTTAAATTCTCTTCCCCCCTCCCCTCCATCATGAGCCCAATTCTACCATATAAATCCGGCTAGAGCAGAGCATGTACACTGGTACAGACAGGAACTGAAAACACGGGGAATCCAGACAGATGAACCCCTCAGGATCAGTGGTAAGAGTGGTGATAAAAAAGAGGGTGAAGGGAAGGTGGGGTAGAAAGAGAGAACAGATTGCAAGGATTTACATATAACCTTCTCCCTGGGGGATGGAAGTGAGTGAAGGGAGAAGTCAGACAGTGTAAGATATGACAAAATAATAATAATTTATAAATTACCAAGGGTACATAAAGAAAGGGGGAAATGAAGATCTGATACCAAGGGCTCAAGTAGAAAACAAGTGTTTTGAGAATGACGAGGGCAACAAATGTACAAATGTGCCTGACACAATGGATGGATGGTGATAAGAGTTGTACCAGCCTCCAATAAATTGATTCAATAAATATTTTTAAAAGGCTAAACGTCAAAATTAAAAGAATGAAAGTAAGGGGTGGGAAGAAGATGAGGGTCAGAGGGGTGGGGAGTGCGAGAAGAATGAAGGGATCACCTGGGAAGAGACACATGGAAAATGTGGGAGCGAGTCCCGCAGCTCTGAGAGAGAGAGAGAGAACCTTCGGACGACAGAGGGCCCTGCCCTGTAAGGGCTGTCCTTGATTGAAGATCACGCAGACGCAGAGTGGGGGGCGAGCAGGAGAGAGGTGGCATGTGGCAGAGATTAAACACGAGAGGGACATGGAGTCAGAGGACGCCCTGGGGACTTGGAAAGGGCTTTGGCTCTTCAGCGGAGAAGAACAAGGAGTCGCACAGACTGACAGTGGCACTCTCTGACTCAGCCCTGAAAGTGACCATCAGGGCAGGAGTCGGAAGTGGATGTGGTCAGAGGTAAAGTGACCAGATTTTAACATTGGTAAAGCGGGACACCATTGACGGTGGGGAGGGGGGGGGGAGTAGAGGGGGTATATTCCCTTCCCATTCCCCCACCGTTCCCTAGTTCCCTAGCTTGTCGTGCATTCTTTCCAAAAATCGGGACTTTTTTAGAACGCCACGGGATGCAGGAAAAATTGTTTAAAATCGGGACTGTCCCACCAAAAGCGGGATGTCTGGTCACTTTATCAGAGGAGCTCTGTGAGGAGAAGCATCTGAACCGAGAACAGAGGGACAGGGGATGGACGAGCCCCTGGAGGCAGTGATGCGGCTCCAAGCCCCACACGGCCAGATCCCAGGCAGCCCCACCTGTGGCACCAGGCCTCAAGGGCAAGTCGAGCAGGAAGACCTGATAAGCCCTCAGGCAACTTGGGGGTAGAATCCTCCCAGATGCCCATCAGAAGAGTTTGTCAATCCACTGCCTAGGCCCCCACAAAAAGTCAAACATTGAACACTCCATGACATGCCATTGACTCTGAAACCCAAGCAGTCCCCATCCGTCAAAACGGACTCACGAGCCTGGAGAGAGGGCGGCCCAGGCCAGCCAGTGCAGTGAGGACAGGCGGCAGGGGCGGCTGACTGCCCAGGGCAAGGAGGACCCCTCCCAGGTGCTGGTGACCCTCACCTTGCCCCTCATGGTAAGGGAACCGTTCTGGACAGCTTCGCCCTCACCCCACTCAATCAGGCAGCAGATGGCAGGCAGAGGAAGAAAGATGCCCAAGGGGCATCTTCTCAGCTGGCCCTGTGCCCAGGCACCTGCCCACTGGGAGACTCCCTTCTGTCCTCTAGGAAAGGAGCGCCACCCCATCCACCCCCTAGGTCACCTGTCTGTCCAGGAACGGGCTGGGCTCACCGTGGCTGTCACGTGCCACGTGTGACTGTGGCCTCCAGCACCTGAGTCATAGGTGACTCACCGCCCTCTGCCCTTGGTCCTCAGACTCGGCCTGAGCCTCCCCCCCCCCCCACTCTGTCCTCAGCTGGGGTGAGGGGCACCTAGTTCTCCTCAGGAGGACACTGAGGGGACAGACGCAGCTCCCACCAGACCCACTGCCTGGAAACTCGCCTCTCACATGCACGCACACTTACACGCGCACACACACAGGCACACACTTGTGCGGGGTGGGCTCACTCGCACACACTCAGCGCTGAGTTAGCGTCTGCTGGTCTCTTGCCCTGAGACCTGCGGTAAGAGCCCTCCTTGCTCTTGGCCTCAGATTCCCTCTCTAGCTGCGCCTCAGAAGCCTCGAACTCCCAGGACTGAGCACGATCCGTGTCTCTTCCTTCATGTTGCTTACAACTCTGCCTTCTACGGGGTGTTAGTGGGGAGACGGCAGACCCAAGAGCAAGCAGTGAGGGGACAGCGGGGAGGCCTGTGGCGGAAGGGAAGGTGGGCATCTTCCTGACAGCCTCCACATCACAGGGCACACTGGGTTGGGGCCAGTCAGCATAAGGAAAGGGATGGTCATGCCCCAGATCTTCTCCAGACCAGCCAGCTCTGGATGTCCAGGGTCTCCCTGCAGCCACCCCTCCCAGGAGAAAAGCCACTGAAGGGAATTCCACAAGGCTCTGCACACTGCAGACTGGGGCTTCCTGGGGACAGGGCTGTGACTCCCTGAGACTGAAGTGATTGCAGATGAAGGACTTTTGATTCCTCTTTTTCTGCCGTCTCATGAGCTAGCCTGACCCAGCCCCAGGGCAGGTTCTCTTGTTTCTCCATGTAGACCTCAGATATGCAGGTTCACCGCAGAAGCAGAGGAGATGCCGGGGAGACAGTCTCGCGATCGTCCCCATATTACCCTCCAGTCCTCCCAGATCTTGCTCCCCAGCAGAAGGGCTGGCAGGCTGGTCCCCAAAACTGGAGCTTTATGGGGGGGGGGAGGGTCGTACAGTGAAAGGTCCCTCCCTCCTGGCTTTATCTAACCACCCTCCGGTCCCCAAGTTAGGGTCATTGGTTACTCCAGCAGGAGTAACCAGCACCCGACCTCCCGGCAGGAGGAAGCCAGGTGTTTCTGTGAGTCAAAGCGGGGCAGGAGGCAGCCAGACCACCTGGGTGGCACCAGGCTGAAGAACCCAGAAACTTCTCCTCCTGTCAGATGGGCCCAGCCCCTGGGGGTTCCTGGTGGGGAAGAGCCTGGCTCTGGGGAGATACAGCCCCGGCCACAGCAGCGGGATAGGAGGCCCAGGCTGCCAGGCCACTCAGAGGAGACTGTGCCAGCCGGTGCTCTGAGCCTGGACCAGCAGCAGGGTCTACTCAGGGCCTCCTGTTGCCCCCCTTGCCCTACTGTCCTAGCTTTTTTTTTTTTGGGGGGGGGCATCACTGCCCTCAGGTGGTGGGAGTAGGAGGCCCAGACTTTGCTCCTGGGAGCTGGAATCGAACCTCCATCCCAGTGGGCCGCAGTTCCGTGCACAACCACTACGCCACCAGGGCTCAGCCCCTGTCCTAGCTTTTAAGGCAGCATTTTCCCAGGCTTTGGGGTTGTACCCTTCCTCGGGGAATACACAACCTGAGCTGTGATACCCTCCACACGTACACATACATGCACAGGCACACATGCCTCTCAAGAGATTCAGGACCAGGAGCAGCTTCTCCCCGTGAAAGCTTCTCCCTTCTGAATATTCTGCTCCTTTCTCCTTCCTAACAATAACCCTAATTCTGTTGACAGCCCTTTGAACGGACTCCAACCCTCTGAGAGATTCCACCCTGCAAGGGGAAAAGCCACTGCTCTGTGACTAGCAGGCTAGATAAGCTGCCATTGGGCAGATAGGTACACCGGGGCCAGAGCTTCCCCCGGGCCACCAGACCAGCCGGGAATCAGGCGCTCGCCAGGCCTGGTTCAGGTGCCTTGGGACTCAAGGAAGCATTTTCACTATCAGTTTCCCGGGTCGGGGTACGTCCAGCGATATTGACCTGCTGAAAGGAGGCTCTGGTGGAAAGTACTTCCGAGATTTGGGGACCATCGCAAGATGAGAGTGACAATATTAGCCTGGATGGCACCGCAGATGAACAAGAGAGCCGGGAAGTGGAGGAGGAGACATGGAATGCACGGGCCCTCGCCTCCATGGCTAAGGGAAACCGGGAGAACTGAATGGTGCCCGACCACCATGGCTGTATGCTTTCATCCAAAAAGTCTATAGAAGCAACCAGATCAAAAGGGGGGAAATCAAAGAACAGAATTCAATTTTCATGGAGCCCAGATTTCATGGAGTCCCAGAGACTGGATGAGCCTCTGAAACAATTGCCAAGACTGCCTCATCTGGCCGCCACACTCTCTGAAGAACCCCCTCTAAAGCTTTGTGAGGACCCGCCCCAAGGGCAGTGAGTTTCATGGAATCAAATGTGAACTATTTGAAGGATGTACAGATCAGCACACAGGTCTATGTTGATGGAGGAAGACACGACCCAGAAAAGGCAAAGACGGATTCCACGCCTTGAGGAACTCAGTCCACGCCTCTGAACTGCACGGGCAGGAAAGGCACGTGCTGTGCCCGCTCACACCAGGACAAGAGGAGCTGAGTCTTTCAGAGGAAAAGAAGCCGGGTGGCTGGTACCGATTTCAGTGCCCCTTGACGGCCTTCCCTCGTTCACACACGAAAAGCCTCAGAGAGCCTGTGTAAGACATTAGTGTTAGGGGTCAGAGTTCAGATCCGCCGGCATACACTGTATGAATCGGAAAGGGAAGCCCCCTCTCTGAAGGGGAGTGACCACTCTGTCCTCAGGGAGCCCCCTCTCAGGGGGACAGAGGCCTGTCCTCAGGTCACGCTATGCTACAAATGGATATTGAGGATATGTATAGAGAATTGGGCTTGGGGACAAGGTCTTGGGAGCTCAGAAGAGGGACCAGACACCTGAAGGAGCCACCTGAGACACAGACACAGACACAGCCCTTCCCTCCAGGACAGCTTGCCAGAGAAAACACAAGACAGCCCATTAAATTTTCATTTCTGATCTACAGTGAAAATTTGACTCGATGTCCTGAATTGTATTTGACAGCTCCAGGGCCTGCCCACCTTGGATTCAGAAGAGGTACAAAGACAGCTGGAGTCACTCAGGATAGACCCAAGGGAGAACTTCCTGTCGGGGCAACATGTACTGATACAACATGGGAGAGACGCAGGAAAGCGGGTCCCAGGGTCCCTATCACCCTCCTCCAAGAGGGTGTCCTCAGCTGGAAGAGCTGCCTGGCCCAGGTCTTCTGCTCCAGAAAGTTCCCCATGTGGGGCTTGTTTCAGACAGGGAGGGGGTGAAGCCTGGGATGGAGACACAGGTGATGCCTGGGGTGGATCTGTGATGGGGAGCAAAGCAGTAAATGAGTGGCTTGGCCCCTTCCCCACAGACACCCCAGGCCATTCACGATAAGCCAGTCTTCTGGGAAACTTCCTGTTAGGCAAACGCCAACGGTCGGGTCTGGCACGCCACTGGCAATCTGGGGGCCAGGGCTAGGAGGGGCAGTTTCCCCGAAACCGTGTGGCCTGGGGGAGGGATTAACATCACTGTCGCAGCTCCCCCTTCAAAGTCCTCTCCACCCTCAGAGCTGCCATCTCCCCGAGCACACCTCTCCAAGGTCTTGTCATCGCCCAATGCAGGGGAGGAGGGAGCGTCGCACTACCAGCTGCCATGAACCCAATTCTGACTCCTGCATGGCCGAGGAGAGCTTTGCTCGTGTGGCTCTCAGCAGTAGATCGCTTAGTAGGTTCTTTCTTCTGAAGTGGTTGGGGATGGACTCCAACCTCCAGTCTTCCCATTCGCAGCTGAGTGTATGAACTGAGGGTTTGCACCAACCGTAGAGTCCACAGTGGCCACAGCCAGCCCTACTGGTCCCACCAGGAAGGCTTCCTGGGGGCTCTCCTAGCGTCTTAGTCCTAGGAAGTGAGGCTGTGACCTGGGGCTGGACTGGCTTAAGGGGACAGGGAGGGACCCCATCCTAGGAAAGGACTTAGTGCAGGCCAGGGGCCCTGTGCTCGTAGACTCGGGGCCCCAGTCCTCAGTTGCACCCTAAGGAGAAAGTGACAATGGTCTCCCTCTCCCTTGTGAGTTTCTATGTGGGCCAAGGAAGATGAATCATCTAAGATGCCAAGAGCCTGGATCTCGCTCTCCCTCAGCACAAGGGAGCAAACCAAGGGCTGCACCTGACCTTCAGGGAGCCCCTGGCTGGAGAAGCCGATGACTGACTGACCGACCCTTCATCCATCCAACAAACCCAACCCAGACAGTCAAGTTGATGCGGACCCCTAGCGGTCCTATCAAGCAGGACCCAATCACCCCTGAGGGTTTCCAAGACTGTCACTCTTTCTGAGAGCTGAAAGCCCCCTCCCTGCCCCCCAAAAAACCACACACACACATCGTTCAACAGAGACTGAGCTCGTGAAGACTCCCTGAAGAGGCAATCCCTGTATTCCCGTTACCTCATAAAATCCACATTAACACTGGCGGGTAAGTGTCATCAGGCCCGTGTCAGGATTTAGAAACTGAGACTCAGCCAGGTAGAGCCACTTGCCCTGGTCACTGAGCCAGCAATTCAGAAGCCAGAAGAAGGGCTGGTCTCTGTGCCTCCTCATAACGTCTCCGTGATTACACATTGGGCTACGAACCTCGAGGCCGGCAGTCCAAAGGCAGCAGGCATGGCGTTCGTTCTACTCCCACAAAGAGGCCCCGTCTCAGCCCCCACAGAGGCAATTCTACTCGGTCCAATAGGGTCACTTTCTGTTGGGATGGAGTCCAGGGCAGCGAGTTGGGTTTCCAGTTCTAATGACAACGTGCACGAAGCCCCCGGGTTCCACTCCGCTGCCTGTCTTTAAGTTGAATCTGAAGGCGACACAGGGCCGTCAGGTACAGTTCATACCTGTCCGTCAAATGTTGGCCGGGATAGGCAGTGTACTTTCTGTGCTTTTAAAAAAGGATAGAAGAAGCACTTCCAGGTACACAAAGGTATCTCTAACCCAACAACAGAGGCATAACATTTTGCTATGCACTGCAAAGTCGGACCTGTGTATCACTTGGAAGCAAAGTATGTACCTCAAACGTTTGAAAGCGTGGACTTCACAGGCTTAGCTGGTGGTTCACAGCCCCCTGTCGTCGGACCTAGGTGGGCCCTTCCAAACCTGGGAGGTGCTCAGAGTATGTAAGCTCAACAGGGCACTGAGGAGCCCTGATGGCATGGCGGTTACGTGTTGGGCTGCATTCCCGTGGTCGGCGGTTCGAAACCAGCATCTGCTCTGAGAGAACAGCCTGGGCTTCTTATGCCCTTCATCAGTCACAGTCTCAGAAGCCAGCAGGGACTGGGTGGGTCTCAGCTTGGGGCTGGGGGTATCATGCGTGCCAACAATCACCCTTGTCTTTTCCTCATGTTCTCCGAGCTCCAACGTCCTTGTCTTCAAAGGGGGCATGCTGGTACCCACTTCTGGTGCTGGGGGAGTGGATGTGGCCTGGCAGGCACAGGAGCCCCATGGGCCCCTCTGGGGAAGGTGGCCCGGGGCCTCCTATGGCTGAGGAACTGGCAGCCTGAGAAAGGTGACCTCGTCCTGAGATGCGGTTTGGAAACCTGTCAGGGCTCGGGGCACTTTTCATATGGGGTTTGGAACCTCAGCAGGGTTGGGATTTGAACCCAGGCCGTCAGGCCAGGCTGGGCCAGAAGCGATCCAGTGCTGTCGGTCCTGCGGCTGCCAGAGAGGGAGTTATTAATAGCCACGAGGTGTTTACGGCTGAACCATCAGCGCCGGGTCAGGGAACCACAGCCAGGTCAGCCACCCACCCCCAGTCCCACAGGGGCTGCTGTGAAGAAGCTGGCTCCCCCAGCCGGTCCAGGCCCGCCCCCGGCCCCTGGGAAGCCTTGCTCAACCAGGCGGCCGCCCCGTGACTGGGAGGGTGACCCCTGTCACACTTGTGTGTGTGTGAGCCCGTGTGCATGTGCTGGGGGCGGGGAGGGGGAAGGGGACAGATGACAATAAAGCATCTTGCTAGGGGTGCCTGCTTGGCGCTCAGCCTTGCCCAAAGTTGCCCCCTCCCCTTAGACCAGCTTAGGTCCAGCCAAGCTCTCCCTTTCTCCAGCTGAGGGCAGGTGGGGGATCTGGGAGAGAAGCCCTGGAGAGCAAAGTAGGGGAGAACCTGGGGAGGGGAGGGGCCCCTTTGAAGTCAGGAGCAAATTGCTTGGCAAACACCCCACCCCCTCCCCTCAATGACTGCTCTTGCTGCCTTCCCAGAGGGGGCAGCTTCCCACTCTCAAAGTCACAGGGAAAGTCTTCCCCTCCACCACCTCCACCACTGCCCAAGTCCCAGAGGCTGCTCCCCATGCCCAACCCCAACCTCTCGCCACCTCAAATCCTGGCAAGCAGCAATCTCAACAAAGGCAAACAGCAAGCATGCCACCCAACAGAAGCAGGTCACCAAGCGTTCTTCCACAGACCGGACTGGAACTGCCAACCTGTTCAGTTAGTTGTTGAGCTCAGTTTAAAGCAGCAGCTACTGGGGAGCCCATGGGACAAAAGGGGGCCCGGTCTGGGGACGGGGAATGACATCATTCTGGTGAGCACCACTGGGCCAGCTCTACGGGCGCTGCCCCCACATGGCGGTGTTACCCCCAATTCCACGTTGGTAGCGAGGTCCCCGTGTCAGAGAGGAGAAGGCCCTGGGCCAGGGTGAATGCAGAATTCCACCCGACACCTGTCAGGCGTCCTGCTGGCTCCAGGGCCTCCTGCAGTGGGCTCTACAGGGCGTTCGGGGAGAGGTCCCTAAGGGCCCGCCCTCGGGCCGTCATCACCTTGCCTCCTGGGGGACTCAGAGCCCTGGGTCAGCTAAAAATAACTGGGGAGTAGAGGCAGAACCTTCCTGCGAGCAGTCAGAGGAAGTGACGAACAGGGCTCTCAGACGCCCCCAGAGAGCGGCAGGAGGAGGCCCAGGGAGGGACCAGGCTGGCAGGTGCCCCACTTGGCACCCGACTGGCTCAGGGCCACTGGGGAGTGGGGGGAAACATCCAAGTCCAGGCTAGCTGGCCACTGTCAGCCCATGAGGACTGGAGAGAGAAGCCCTGCCGAGATGGTCCATGGGGGAGGGCAGAGAGAAGGAGGGGGTTGACGGTCCTCAAAGCTGCTTTGGGCACTGACGTTCTGTCATTTCTGGACGTGTGCAACAGCCCAAGAAAGAGCGGCTTCCTCCAGAGTGCCACAAAATACCGGAGGACAGGCCCTCCATCAAGTCTCCCCCTCAGACTGGGGCTCCCTGAGGGCAGGGCTGGGTTTCCCAGCCGACTAGAGTTCTGGGAAGACAGCTAGGCCCTACAGCTCAGACCGAAAACTCCCCACAGAGGATTAAGTGCCTGGCTCTGCCTCATGAGGAGCTACTCTCCCCAAATACGAATCCGGCCATTTTAAACGTCTACCAGCGTTGGGCCCTCCCCTGCTTGGGAAGCAGCCCAGCCTCCTGCCCATGGGCATGCATCCATAGGAGTCCTAGCTATGAATCACCGTTCCTCTCTGGTCTAGCTGGTCTCCCGTCTAAGTGAGTGCTTCCGTTTGCAGAGCTTCTCGTCAGGCCCTTTCTCTCCCGTGCCTTTGTCTTCTCCAGGCAGACTATAAACTATATGCATCCCTGACTCCCTGTGTCATGACAGACAGGGTCCTGTGGGTCGGGGGCTTTTCTCCCTCCCAGCCTTCCAAGGGTCTCCTCGGCCCTCTCTCCCCTCTAGGCTGGCATGTGCGCAAACCTCCCTTTGTAAACGAGAAGCCATCCTGTGGTCGGGCAGAGCGCACACGGCTGATACCCACGTATGTGCCGGAGCCTGCGAGGGAGGAAGGGGAGCAGAAGATGCCACAACGTGCTTCTTCAAACCCGGGTGTCTCTTGTCCTGGCAATTGTTCTCACACGCGAAATGCCTGTTCTTCACCCCCACCCCGTGCTGCCCGTAAGACCCCATTTTCTTGGCGGCACCCCCATAGAACCAGCCCCTCTCCTCCCTCTGGAACTGTGGACGCTGCTTTGTCCTGGCAGGGCCTGCCCTCCCTCCCTGGAGTGTCCCCACCAGACCTCCCAAGAGGGCAGACCCACGGCTTCCGGCTCTCTCAACGTCAAGCCCCACCCCCCATCATGCCCCCGGGAGTACCAGGAAAACCAAAGGTGTGTGTAAGGAACAGAAGTCTGAGCCCCAATGAGGAGGCTGATTGGGTGCTTCGGCCGTTCTTCCTGGGTCCTAGGTGCACATGCACGTGCGTGTACACACACGCGCACATACACCATAACACGCTGGTCGGAAACCACCACCACTCACAGCTCTGGATTCATGAGGGAGGTGGCTCCCCTCTCTTCCATGGGGAACTGGGAATCCAAACGGTCTCCCTCGCACATCTGGGGTGGCTGAGACAGTGACGGGGCGGATGTAGCCTCTAGAGGCCTCTCTCCCCAACAGAATGGTTGGGCTGCCTTACAGTATGGCCGCTGGCTTCCAAGAGGCATCAGCGGCTCTGAGACCTGGGTCTTGGCTCCACCAGGTGCTCTGAATCTGGATGGGGAGGGGGGGGTGGAGGGGGCAGTGAGAAAGCATAAGGGGGTGGGGAAGAACCACACCTTTGCACCCATGGGGAGTTTTCGTGACCTGGACAGACCCAAAGACAGAGTGCGAGGACTTGATGTTTTACTTGGGCCTGGGGAGCTTCTCGGAGAAGGCATGGGGCGGGAGAGGGGGAGTTGAGGAGGTCTTGCACAATGGGGGCACACAGCCTCTGCCTTTTCTCCTTCTGTCCTCCGAGGCCTATTTAAAGTCTCGTTCTCTCTTGCAAGGCCTTGTGTTGCAATCTCTCTGGTGCTGAGGCTCCGATCGTCCGCCGACCGGCCCCAGCCTCCCGGGAGATTTCTCCTTGCTTGGGGAGATCTGGGCTTCGGCCCTGGGTTTGGCCACCACCACATCCTCCCCGTTCCACTTTTCTGCTGCCTGTTTGTCTTCTGTCTAAGATGATTCATTTTCATTTGTTGATGTTCTGCCCTCGCCTGGGGCAGCTGTGGGGTGGCAGCGAGAGCACTCGAATTGGAGTCGGGAAAGCTGGTTTAAATTCAGGCTTGGCCATTGATGGGCTGTGCATAAATTTGGACACGTTATTGGCCCTCTTTGAGCTTCCTGCCTCCCATCTGCCAGGCCAGGATAATGAGCCCCACCTCCAGGGTGGCTGAAAGGAGAAGACGGAGCCTGGCACCAACGGGGAACCTCTGCTCCTAATCCCTAGCAGCGAAGTCTGAGGTCCCTTCCCCTTGCTGAAAGTCCCCTCTCCCACTGCCATGGAGTCCGTCCTGAGCCCCAGCAATCCCACTGAGCGATCCTGCTCCCCAGGATCCCCAAGGCTGTTTGCAGGAGCAGAAAGCCTCGTCTTTCTCCCAAGATGCCGCTGGCGGGTTCAAACGCTGGCCTCGTCATTAGCTGCCCACGGCATCTCCCGCGATGCCACGCGGGTTCCTGTGACGGGTCAAACAACACCTCACAGGCACCCTCTGGGACCAGGGTGGCACTGCTCCGAGTGGGCTTCTGAGACCCTAACTCTTGACGAGAGTAGAAAGCCCCTCCTCCCGTGAAGCAGCTGGTAGTTTTGAACTGCTGGCCTGGTGATGAGCAGAGCAACAGGCAGCTCCTCTGCCAGCTCTGCTCAAAGACCCCTGCCCAGCAAGTCCTTCCACCAACCACTCGCAGCAGGACCGGCGCTGCACCTGGGCAGCCGCCATGTCAGTCAAGCTCCCTGAGATGAGTCTTCTCTTTTCCTGTCACCCCTCCACTTTCCCAAGCACGTGTCCTTCCCAGGGACCGGTCTCTCCTGGTAACAGGTCCCCGGATGTGAGACAGATCTCGCCACGCTCACTCTTACAGGGCGGTCTGCCTGCACTCCTCTCAGGGTAGCTTCGCTTGTTCCTCTGAAGTCCATGGCAGGCTCAATAGTCTTGGTGGCAACCTTGATTCAGAGGCTCCCCTCCTTCTTCAGTCTCCCCATGTCTATCGCCCAGCCCTCCCACGCACGTGAGGCCGTGGGCCGTGCACACCTGACCCCTCGGTGTGACGTCCTTGCTGCCTGCACTCTGAGGAGGTCTTTGCCAGCAGATTAGCCCAATGCGATGCGCTGGCTGGCATTTTCTACCAGCATGGAGGGTAGACCCAGCCAGCAGAAAAATCCCCGGCCACGACAATCTCATCTCTTGGTCATAATGCGGGTTTCTTGCATCAGCTGCGAGCTTCTGTCTCCTGGCCTTGGGTCCAACGAGGCCACTTGCGTCCACACGTGTTTGCTGGGCAGGAGGAGACCCAGGGAGGGGACGTGTTGGCATGTGCCCCCTTGGGTCACGTGCCAATCAGTGTTCCTCGGGGTCAGTTGGAACTGACGTCACAGCACCTCACAATAGCCATGCTGTTCCAGGCACCGTCCTGGAGGCCACTGGAGCCGTCACCACTCACAAGGTGGAGCGGGGCTCTGGTGGATGGAGACAGGTGGGGGGCACGTTTTAGAACAGTGTCGGCCCTGCCTGGAGCGACCGGTCACTTGTGGCAATTGGGCACTTGAGCTGAGACCACTCCCGTCCGAGACACATGCTGAGTACCAAATACAGGCCAGGGGCCAACAGCCCTAAGGCAAAAACCTCTTACTGATAGTGTTTGTACCAAACGTGAAACAGCTATTTTAGGTGCATGAGCGTTAAATAAAATAACGTTGGGGGGTGGGGGGAAATAGTTAAAATTTAACTAAGATCGCCTGTCTCTCCTGTCTCTTTTCACCCTTTTAAGTGTGGGTCCAGAATTGTTTGCATTTTGCATGCATTGTTCCGAGTTTGTGTGGAAGAGCGGTGCTCTTCCAGAACGGGTCACCCAGTTGGCATGTGCCAGGAGAAGGGACATCTACTGGAAACGCCTCTGTCTAGGCAGGCTCCTGGGGAGAGTGACAGCTGACCATGACGATGCACACCAAGGGGAAAGAGTGGTTCAGGACAAGGGGGCAGTGAGTGTGACCACGCTGAGGGAGGGGCATGCCTGGCATATCAGAGGAGCAGAGAAGCCAGGCAGTTGGAATTGAGTGACCAAGCAGGGTTGGAAGCATATGGACACGGGGTGCAGCGGGGCCTTGTGCGGCCATTGTATGCCCTTAGACTTTCACTCGGAATAAAACTGTCTTAGGGGGGTGGGTAAGGAATGGGTCCATGTCTCAACAGGTTCCTCGGGGCCAGAGTGGGGGTGCCTGAAAAGGGGCCAACGAAGGCATCTGCCTCCCAGTGCTGGTGTGTGGCTGACGTGAGCTCACAGACTAAGTACGAGCCTGGCCAGTGAGCACTGGCGAGACCAAATGCTCCGTGGGGACCTCGATCCTGCTCTTGGTCAAAGCACAGATGGCTCAAGGCAGTGAAGTACACCCACCCGCAGCCCCAAACCAGCTGTGAACACCACCAAAGAGTGGTCTTACTTCCCAGCCCCTCTAGAACGCCTCCCTGGGAGGCTGCAGCAGCTTCCTGGCAGGTCGCCCGCCACCACTCTTGGAAAGGCATCTCCAACACGCTCTCTTCACCAGCCCTCAGCTGCTTCTCATGCCCGGCCGGGTCTGGGCTCTCAGCACCCATCGCAGGGTGCCTCACCTTCCTCTCCAGCCTCAACCCCCGCGCCCTCCAGCCCTGCGCTCCCTTCCATGCCTTCCCCACTACCCCAGCTCTCCCCAGCCCCTGGCACCTGGCCCTCCATGGGTCCTGAGTCCACCCCACCACCCCCCACCACCAAGCAGGGACAGATGCTTCCATCCCATGTCATAGCCTGTCCCATTTTACCCTGTCACAGATGTCCACTGCCTGAGCCTCCCCACCTGCTTGCCCCACCAGCCCCCTGCGGAGCTGTGTCTGACTGACAGCACGGTCCTGGGCCCAGCAGTGAGACTGGCCCCATGAGTGTGGCTGGAGTCCCGAGGACAGGCTCAGGAAAAGCATTGCTCATGTCTCTCTAAGACAGCTTTACCTCACCCGAGACGGTGCCGTAGGTGGGCAGGTCAGAGCAAAGGCTCTCCCCTTCAGAAGTTCAAGGAACTCCAAGACTCGCGATGGAAGACTGAGTGTGCCTGCTAATCACAGACCCCTTCCCACTCCCAGACTATTGTCACAGCCAGGCCAGTTCTCTCCTGGGCAGCTCCCTGGACCATTGATCCACCCAGATCACATGGTTCCTGAAGCCACTTTGACTCTCAGGTCGATAGTTCCCCTTTAAGGAAAGGTCCCTCCTGCCTTCTCACTCATGTCCAGAACCCCCTGGCTATATCAAGGCCAGCTGTAAACCAGCTTCACCCAGGTCCAGCCTGGCTAGACCAGGACTCTGCCCTCAGCACACTGAGGTGGGTCAGCCCATGCCCTAGAACACCTACCAGGCCAGAGACAAATGCCAGGTCCCCCAAGGGAGGAGTGAAGGGGGCGGTGGGGGGGGAGGAAGACTGGAACAAGGATCCAATGAGAAAGAGAAACAGGAGTAGATTTGAGATCAGAATTAAAATCTTTAATACAAAACGCTTTTTTTAAGATATATTTGTATTTCTTGTTGCTGTTTAAAAATAAATATGTACTAGGGAATATCTCGAAAAACTGCACTAGAGACAAAGACGAGATGTTAATATCTCCCCCCCCCCACAATTATTACGGACAAACAGTAGCACCAATAAATAAATGATACAAATATTAAAATTAAAAAAGGAGAGAGATTTAGTATGTAGAATCCTCTATTTTTTGTTGTTTGTACATATAAAAAACCAGAATAGCGGTGTTCTATTTTTATCAGAATCACATATATACATAAACATATATCTATGTATATATATATATACACAGTACCCAAATATATATATATATAGTATGTAGATGTATATTGAAACCTTATTTCAAAGGAATGTGTGGTGGGGGGCTGGGGAAATGAGACGGGCAGAGTTGAGTGCTAGCAAAATTAAATATCTGTTCAGGACATGCTCAAAGTATCTGTCGCCGATTGGAGCAGAGAGAATGGAAACATGAATTTCATACACAAAAACCGGTACAAATAAGAGAGTGAGAGCGCACGAGCAAGAGAGCGAGACACAGCTCATAAATAGTTGAAATTAAATATTAACCAAGAATACTGAAAAAGCCCTACTCTTTAATTAAATTAACAGTTTTAATTTCTAATTAAGAAGGGATATTAAATAAGTACCGTATATAAAACTTGCTCTTCTGCCTCTGTGATGGGTCCGTGGGTGCTGCCCCACCTCTCTCTGTGCCAAGGGCAGGGGGAGCGGGCCAGAGGACGGTCAACCACTCACTCGCTCAGCCAGGAGCCCGCAGGGGAGTGGGGAGGGGGGGAGCGAGGGGGGCAGAACTAGTGGTTTTAGTGGTCTGAGAACACCAGGCTTTCCCGGATTACACCCCAGACTGGGGATGGGGGGGGGTCAGTTCTCCAGAGGTGGGGCTGCTCTTTCCGGACTCCCTCCCAACCCCCATCCCCCTTGTCTTCTCCAGGACACCTGGGGCCTCCGTGGGCATCTCGGACGCAGGCAGGCTCGGCTCGAGGGGTGAGACTGGGTGGAGGCCATCCGGTGAAGGTTCGTGAAGGTTCCAGACAGTGCCCCAGGGGGGCAAGGTGCCCGTGCAAGGTGTGGAGGGGATCCCCAAGCACAGCAACGTCCTGAGGTGCCCCCAACTCCTGGTCAGAAGCCAACCTTCTTGTCCCTGTACCTGCCATCTGTCTTTCTGTCCATTTGACTTAGGGCAGTGGCTTGGGGCCAGGGCTGGGTTTGTCAGTGTTCACAAAAGCAGACCAAATTTGCCCCCAGGCCCTGCCCCTGCACCTTCTCAAGCCAGGAAGGGGACCCTGGCCTTCCGAAGAGGGCTGAGAGAGATCAGATTCCACCAGTCTCTCCTCCCCTCCGCGTCCCTGTGGGAATCTGGGTAGGGACCCTCCTTCCCCACTCAAGTCCACAGCAGTCAGATACATCCAGTGAAGACACCAATAACATTAGCAATGTTAATTTAAAAAAAGAATATATATATTTTATAGACATATAAAATATATATATCTATTTTATATATATGTATATATACATGTATATGTATATATAAGTGTATGTGGGTGTGTCTACAGGAATCCCAGAAATAAAACTCTCTATTCTTCCGGGCTTGGTGATTTAGCAGCAAAAAAAAAAAAAAAGAAGAAGAAGAAAAAAGAAAGACAAAAAGGCGATCCAATTTCAAGAGGGACCGTGCTTGGTCACCCGCCCGGGAATGCTTCCGCGAATGCCTCCCTGTCGCACTCGGGACCCAAAGTGCTGTCTGTGCGCAGTCTCCTCCTGTCCTTCTGGCGGGCTTCGGATTAAGGATTGCTTTGTCGGTGGTGAAGGTGGTGCGGTGGGGCGGTGACTGTGTGGTTTCTGGGGCATTCTGTGTCAATCTTTCCACGTGAGAGGTCTGGTTCCTGAAACCCTGAGGGAGGCTCTCCCTTCCACGCCGGCTCACCGCCTCGGCTTGTCACATCTGCGGGGGAGGGGGGGGGGGAAAGAGGCTGGGGGTTAGAGCCCGAGAGGAGGTCTGGGGTGGCACACAGCACCCCCCTCCCCCTCCTGCAGGGTCCCTGGCCTGCGCTGCAGAGCCACAGGGAGTCCCGAGTCTGAGGGTCTGGGCAGCGGCTGTCCTGGAAGCCGCCGCACCTGCCCGCCACAGCCTGCAGCCTAGTCCAGATGAGACAAGGGCATACATAGGTCATTTCACAGAGCAACAGACAGCCAGGACCAAAGAGCAGCCCCTCCTGAACACCCTGGAGTCCGGGGATGGGGGGATGGAGGGAGAGCTGACCACTGCTGGATGCAGGAGGGGGAGGGAGAGGGAGTCCAGGTCCCAGAAAGCTGAGGGCCATGCCCCCCATTCTGAGCCCTCCCCCTGCCTCCCCTTTCTTGAGTGAGTGGCTGCAGCGGGCCAGGCAGGGACCCTGTGTGCTGTCTTCCCCTTCTCAGGCGTTGATTTTAGGGTGAGGGGAGAGAACAGGGTGCTGGTGACAGCGCAGCCCTCCAGTGACTGGCCACTGGGACCCTCCCCACTCCCCACAGTGAAGAGGCAGCAGACACACTCTCTTTGCAAAGTCAGGGAAAGGGACCCTGGGTTTGGAGGGGGTGGGGGATGGGGGGGTCAGGGAGTTTGAAATTCTTAGATGCAGTCTGGCTGAGGACTCGGGGAGCACTTTGGCAGTTAGGGTGACCGGCTAGCTCGGGGTCACTTCAAGCATTCCCCTGTCCTGCACAGCCTCTCTGCAGAATGGTCGCTGGCGAATGCCTCTCATCCAGACCTGGGGGGTCTGCCGAGTTCCCCTGGCCCTCAGTGTGAGCAAACACTGCCAGCCTTCACCCAGGCAGGGCCTCTTGAGCAACGCAAGCCCCAAGACTGCTGGCTTTGTGACTGGAGTACCTGGACAGCCTACAGGTAGCCTGGCCCCACCTGGAGACGGGGGTCCCATAAAAGCCCCTCTTCCTGGGGAAAGGACCTGGGCCACAGGATTGGGCACCCTGGGCCACAGGACTGACCAGTTTGGGCATCAAAAGACAGCTGGCCCCCTAACAGGCCCTCTGCTCCCAATCTCACTCCCTTCCACTGGGCCAGCTGCGTTCAATACCTCCTCGGCCCCACCTGGGATAAGGGACAGTCACAGAGGGGACAACACCAGGCCTGGTTCTAAGGAGCTCATGCACGAAGGTTAGCACAGTGGGTCTGGCCCCTCCCCCGTCCACCCTGGGAGAGACGTGGAGCCATCCTTCACCACAACTGGCCGAGGACTAGACTAGAAGTCGCCAGCGTCCGCCCATCACTGGACGCCACAGCGTCGGCAGCGGCATTAGAAGACCTCTGTCCACTTAACCCGAGAGGGCCAGAGCGTGTGCCTCTCAGGCTCCCCGGCCAGGGCCTTCCGTGCACTGTAGCGTTCACACCCGGCCGGGCTCCCGGGATGGGCAGTGGTCAGAGCCAGGACCTCAGGACCAACAGCCACCATGTGTTATAGAACCACAGGACATGACACACAGCCGGTGTCCACACCACTCCATGAAGCCACACCAGCCTACCCACTCAAGCCACCAGGGCCACTCTGGAGGGGCGCCGCCAGGCTGGACCAACGTCCAGGGCCCACCACGGGGCCCTCGCAAGCAAGAGACGGTCATGATGACCAGGCAGGCAGGCAGAAGCCAAGCAAGCGGCCGGCCCCTCTCGGGCGCCCATGCGCTCTCCCTCCGCCTGGCCCCCTCCTCTGCGTGAGGCTCCTCTCTGACTCCTCGCTCATCCGCCAGGAACCAACCTGCAAGTACGTTCGTTTAACTCAAGCTGCCTCGCCTTGCAACGCGAGTCTGTGTTTTTGCAGGAACATTTACACGTCTGCGGATCTTGTACAAACAAATGCTTTCTCCGCTCTGAGCAAGGCCCACAGGGACTGCAAAAAGGCAAAAGGAAAGACATCTAAGCTACAGCGTCAGCAGAGAGAGAGGGAAAAAAAAAACAACAAACACACCACCATGCAACTCCCCCTGACACGTCCAAGGACGTGCTGCGCCCACCCCGCCCGGCTCCACGGCCCCGCGCCCTTCTGCGCCCCAGAAGGATGGAACCCTGAAGTGGCAACAGAGCACGCGGCAGCGGCAAGAGAGGCAGCACTGGCTAGAAGACCTGCCCACAGGAAGAGGTGGGCACACATGGGCACAACACGGGCAGAAGGCTGCCAGAAGGGGCAATCCCAGGCAGGAAGGAGAAGACCTCTGGCCACAAGGCCCCAACTGCTGCCACCCCGGAAAAGCACCCATGACTCTTCACCGGTTGGAGACAGCTTGGGGGTGGGGGGCACTGAGATTGCCAGAGACCCTTCCTCATTGTGTAGGGGTTGTACTCAGGGGCCCCCGCCTTAGGAGAGGTGAGCAGGATGGGAGGCCAGGCCCTGAGGCAGTGTCCACAGCCCACGGAAGAGCTGCCCCACGGAAGACTGTCTGCGGTGCTGTGGGTGAGGGTGGGGTGGGGTGGGCAGCTCTCTTCCAGAGGCCCCGAGTCCAGGAGAAGCTGAGGACTCGCTGCCCTGGGGGGCTTGGCCCTGCCAGCTGTCTCCTCCAGCTGGCAACACGCCCCTTCCCACCCCTTCCTCACACCACACTTGCCTGCCCCACCCGCCTCAGCTTCCAGACAAGTGCAGAAGTCTAGAGCAGTGGAAACCAGTTGGCCAAGCGGGCACCCGTGCCAACATGGGCCCGCCACCAGCGCCCAGTGGGTGAGAGAAAGTCGGTGCCCAGCCAAGCCAGAGTTCCCTCCCCAATTCTTCCAGGCCCACTCTACCCAACCCAGCCCCAGTGTGGACCAGCCACGCCACGCCATCTACCCAGTGGTGCTAATTAGTGAAGTGAGAGAGAGAGAGAGAGAGAGAGAAAGAGAGAGAGAGACTGGGGCCGGGGAGGGGGACGGTGGAGGGGGGGGGGGGGGGGGGGGCAGCTAGGTTAGAGGACACAGAGGCAGGAGACTGATTGAGGGCCCAGGAGGTGCCAGGGAATTAGTTAAGACAGCGGCGGGCACCGACGTACAGGCTCCAGGATTTATACCGGGATTTCTTGCGCTTTCGTTTTTGCCCCTTTCCCTTTCCTCGAACTGATTTTCTGGAAAATAAAAACAGAGACAGAAAGACAGCGAGGGGAAGGGGGGAGGAAGAGAAGTGGGGGGGAGGGGAAGCAACCAGGTCTGCAGGGCGGCCTCCCAGGAGCAGCGCTCCAAACAGGATGGCTCACACAGGCCCTCTGGGCATCTCCTCATCGGTTGGGTCGCCAGGGCAAGTCCTTAGACAGGAGGCAGGGCCTGGGTGGAGGGCACCAGAGCAGAGGGCCTCCTGCTTGTGGTAGCAGCTGGTCCCAGACAGAGAGCAAAGTTCCATGGGCAGCCTTCTCCCCAGTGCCCAGGGGGCCGTGGGAGGTGGAGGGCCAACATATGGGGCAGTCAGAGACCTGACTTGACATGGTGGGGGCGGGACAGTGCTTGGACGCCTCCATTTCCACATACAACCACAAGGAGACCGCTCCAGGGGCCCTGCTTCTGGGGATCACAGCTTAGGGGAGCAGCTACACTGGCCGCTGCTGGCACAAGACCAAGGGCGGCACATGAAAGTGCCAGCTGGCCCAGTCATAACCGGGGCTGGGGAGGTGGGGCCAGGTGTCGTCAGCACGGCAGCCGGAGCCCCAGGGTGGGGTGGGAGCCGGACACACACGCACGCATGCATGCATGCATGCGCGCACGCACGGGGAGGAGGGGCCAGGATGTCACCTGGCAGCAAGTCCTCTCCTCGGCCTGTCAAAGCCTGCTGCTCCATCTCCCCAGACACTCTTCCGAGCCCAGGCGAGCCCTCCTGCTCTACCCGTGTGGGCAAAGCAGGCATCTGGGGAACGGGCAAGGGAACAGGCTGTATCCTGTCCCCCTCAAGGGAGCCGGCACTCTCCACACCCACCGGTCCAAGAAAAGACACCTCCGAAGGTTTGCCAACATGGGGAGGGACGGGGCGGGCGGGCAGGAAGGGCCCCGGAGAGAAGAAAGCCCTGGAAGGGGGTGGGGGGGTAGGGATGTCTAGACACGTACATTCACTCAATCTTACTCCCATTCTCACTCTCTCTCTCTGAGCCAACTCAGGTAGGTCACCACAGGTTGCTCCAAGTGTAAGGCTCAGGGAAGGGGTAACAGGCAGAGGCCTCTAGGGACTTCGGTATGCCCAGAGTGCTGGGGCCAGATGGGATATGGGAAGGACAGGGAGGAGGGAAGGTCAGGCACTCTCTCTCGGTCTCATCTTCACCGCAAGCCCACCCTTGATGGTAGCTGTTGACCTGCCTCCGAGACTCACTGCCCACCCCCCACCCCTGGCCCCTCTTGACCTGACCCTCCGTGGCTGAGCGTGAGAAAGCTGTCTCAGAAAGATGGTCGACATTCAAGTCTCTCTCCACAGCCTGAGGGTCCGTGGGTCTCCCTCTGGGCCCACTACTCCGGCAGGCAGGCAGACACAGAGACACGCCCCAGCCTAGCCTGCTCCTCGGACACATGGAGCTGGCCCGGCTGCCATCACGCTCCATCCCCCTCCTGCCCTTCAACACACCAAGACAGCAAGTTCTGAGGTCCGTTGGGCATCTTCTCGGCCCCAGGCTGGGTGGGATCATCATCTCAGAGGCCTATTCCTGAAGTCAAGCCACCCCACTGCTGGCACCACAAGCCCCAAGCAGACCCGCTCCTTGGCCTGGGGAGGCCACTGGAGCCCCTGACAGAGGCAGCCAAGAGCCCTAAGCCAAGGTCAAGGATGTGGAGGCGTGCTGGTGTCGCGGCCACTTACTTTTCTTGTTTCGCTCTTTCTTTCTTTGGTCTGCAGCGGGGTGGGGGTGGGGTAGGGAGGAGAACAAAACAGAGCGTGAAGTTAAGCCGGTGGCCTCAGAAACAAATGATCATTACCGCTGCTGTGGTCAGCTGCCCAGCGGGGCAACCCCATGACACAGCAGGGCAGAACTCCCCCGTTGAGTTTTTTGGCTATCCTCACTTCATTGGGGGCTCGTACAATGCTTATCCCAACCCACACATACACCCATCGTGTCTCGCCCTTTTGTTCGTGTTTCCCTCATCGTTCTCAGAACACTTGCTTTCCACGCGAGCCCCTGGTATCCACTCCTCATTTTCCCCTCCCTTCCTGCTCCGCCCCCCATGAATCCTTGACAATTTGTAGATTCTTATTACTTTGTCCTATCTGCCAGGCCTTTACTCATAGAGCCCCTCCCACCTCCCCCCCGAATGGGTTCAAACTACCAACCTTCCTGTGCGGCACACTATCGATGACCGTGACCCAGCAGTTTTAATAGTCTCTCGTGTACCATGATCCATCGACTCCCCCCCCCACCCCAGTGCTATGGAGTACCATGCCCCACCCCAGCGCGGTGCGGACCCATGTCCAGAGGGCTCCCGGAGCCTCACCTGCATTCACATGTCCTGTGCTGGAGAAAGCTCATCTCCCCTATGTGCTGGCCCTGGTGAGGTTTGATGCGCATGATCTGCGGGGAAGGTAGACCACAGAGGTTAGTGACCCAGCCAGCCATACCCAGATGGGACACCCTGGGGCTCCTGCCACTCAATGCCCAGGAGGGTGGTCTACAGGGCAGGGGCGAGTGGGGGAGGTAGGGTGGGACCAGAAGCTCTAGCTAAGATGAGCCTCAGGTCCCGCCCCAGCTCCCCCAGCCCTGCTGATCTTGGAGAGCCCCTGGTCCTCCCGAGAGCTGAAATGACTTCAAGGGCTGGCCAGGCTGGGATTCGAGTCCTGCTTCTCACCGCTCACATCCCCTCCCCTCCTTCCATCTCCCCGCATTCCACACCCACTCCCCACCCAAGAGCCAGCCCCTCTCTGGTTATCTCCCAGCTCCCACCAACCCCGGCAGGGTGAGGATTACCAAAGGCTGGCTCGCCCAGCTTCCAAGAAAGGGAGACAGAGGCTGCTGTCACCGCTGCTAGTCTCCCCCAACCACCCCCGAGCCCAGGGATCTATGGCCAGGAGGACTTGCTGGGAACCTGGACCATGCAAGCATCTTGTCCTCCCGAGAAGGTTCCAGCACACACACACCCCACCCCACCGCCCGCCTTCTCTCTCCTGGCCTACTCAGAGAAGGAGCTGGGCAGGAAGAGGCTGCCCCTTCCCCGCTCAGGAGCTCCTGCGGCCAGCGGGTGCGGGCCTGGTGCCCGCCCGGCCCTCCGCCTGAAGGTGCCCACCTGCATGGTGATGTTGAAGTTTTCGGTGGGCACACACTCCAGCCCTTCATCATTGCAGCAACCCCCGCAGCGCAGCAGGGGCACACAGGACGGCTTAAAGATGAACTCGATCTCGTCGGGGTACTCCTGGAAGATGTCCACCAGGGTCTCGATGGGGTGGCAGTAACTGCGCCGGTAGACGTCCAGAAACTTCACCACTGCGCAGGAGGGGAGGGCGTGAGAGGGACACCACACAGGCGGGCCTCCAGGCAGGCCCTACGTGAACCCGAGGAGGGTGCCCCCACCCCCACCCCACCGAGGTGGAAGGCCCTTCTTGAGAGGGTTGGGGAGCTGGCCTGTCCTGCGGAATGGCCTCCCGTATCTGATGGGTCTGCCTCGCGGACGCCAAGCCCATTTCCGGCTCAGCCCTCACGCCACAGGAGAATGCGTGGGGGCCGGGAGGTACTAAGCACCCTGCCACGTGCGGTCTGCGACTTCCCTTAAAAGAGCAACC
>PVJH01014328.1:42639-57507 GCA_004026705.1 Nesogale talazaci
ACACACACACACACACACCGCCACAAAGGGCAAATGGCCTCATCCCGGGAACCCCGGCAGCACTGGCCCTGCACTCAAGGAGGCTTCAAGAAGCTAATCTGGAGGGAGACCAGGGTACAGAGAGCTTCCTGGGCCGGCCGCAGAGCCTGGCGTGCACTGAAGCATGAAGGGGTAATTCTGGGCCACAGGGGCGGGTCCCCTGAGAAAAAGTAAACGCAGGACTCAGGAATGACTACTCCAAACTGTGGCCCAGCCACTGCCCCCCCCCCACCGTACCCCCACCACCACCCAGCAGTGCTGGCTTGGCATGCGCTCCCCCAACACAGAAGCGAGGACGCGGCACCCAGAGGCCTGGGCTCTGCCCCTGCCTCGGTGTGACCTTGGGCCTGGATCGCCCCAGAAAGCGGGGTTTGTTGATCCCTAAAGGCTCTGGAAGGGAGGTGGAAATGAGTTAAGAGGCCGCGTCTGCGCCTCTGCCCCGTGGCCCAGGGGGCAGCTCACCGCCCTCTGTCTTCCAGAAGGGGAGAGGAAGGGGAGCAGGGAGTGTGTCTTGCTCAAGATGCCTCGGGGCGGGGATAAGGTGTTTCGAGAAAGCCAGGGGTGTGAAAATAGAAAGGAGAACCGTGTGAGAATCCAAACCAGTCCCCGGGCCTTCAGGAGGCCTCTGCTTGCCCTTTCTGGACAATGGGCACAGTCTTGATCCCCGAAGGATTATGGTTAAGAGTCACTGCAAACCATACAAAAAACAGCCAGGCTCTTTGTAAGCCAGGTCTACACTGAAGGCGACTAATCAAGAATTCTTGAACTGGGACCTTACTGTGATGGGAGACAGGGCTGACCTGGGTTTTGGAGCCACAGAGCCCAACCCAAGAGGGGAAGGCAAAACGGTCTGACCTAGACATGGGCAGTGGTCGCTGAATATATCAAGACCCAATTTGGGCTTTCTCCAAAGACAGGGGGAGGAAGTGGGTGGAAATGGGGGCCACTTGCTGGCCCCTTTGCACACACACACCCTGCCTCCAAGGCAGGCCGTCTGCTGTCGCCCAGGCCCTGCACATACACGCACTGCAACAGGAGGCCCGGGTGGTTTTCCTTATTTATCACACAACCTTTCCTCCAGCAAACAAAGACCATTTGTCTTGCCTCTCCCGGACCACAGAGACCACTGGAAGCCAAGCAGGGTGAAGCACACTGTGGGGTAGGGGGTGGGTCTGTCGGTGGCACAGGCCGTCCTGGGGCTGGTTGAGACCCAGGAAAAGACTGGGGAGAAGGGAGGGGGGCTACAGAGGTTGGGGCAGTGGAGGCAGAACAGGTTAGGGTGAAGCCAGGCTGGGGTGAAGGCACTTGCTCCCAGCGCCCGCCCCACCTCCACCCCCCAGGACCACTCTGGCTTTGGCTCAGGGACATGGCCTGGAGGAAGACCCCCAGGACCTTCCCTCTTCAGGAGGGCAGAACTAGAGGAGTGGGCATCAGGCATCCCCCAGCCCTGGCTGGAGCGGAGGCCACGTTCAGTGGTGGGGAGAGCAAGGCAGCAGGGGAGTCCCCAGAGAAAAGGGAGGCTCCCTGCTCCCAACGACAGGGGAAACAAAAGGCGGGCAGCATGGGGGGCTGGGCAGAGGCGGGGCGCCTGGGTGAGCCCTCTGCTGGCCTGGAAAGGAAGCGCAGGGCACCCTAGAGGCCTGGAAGCCACAGCAGGAGGGACAGTGAGAAGGTTTTCTCCACCACGGGAATGTAAACTGTTGGGGGGCGGGGAGGGGGGCACAGCAGTCCTGTTAGGCTGGGCTGAGTACCTCCAGCTCTCTGGGCAAACCCCCACCAGACCGAGCCCATCGGTGCGCACAGCTGGGAAGAGGGTGTCTGAACATCCATGCTCCTCTGGGGGCAAAGAGGGGACATCTCTCCCAGAGATCGAAGGTCTTGGGACATGCTCTCTGATCAGGGCTCCCTGTCCAAATAAAGCTCAATTGGAATGAACCGGGGTGGGGGGTGAGCAACAAGCGCAATTTCTGATGGATCCGACGAGGGGAGCTGTTGGGCTCACAACTCAGAGGGCACAACTTTTCTGGACGCCTCCCACCCCCAAGCATGCCCCTTCCCCACCCACCCCTCATCTGAAAGCCTGCGGGACTCACCGTCTTGGTTGTTGTGCAGGTCTCCGCCTTCTACGGTGGGCGCCGCCTGGGACCACTGAGAAAGTAAGGTGGAGGGGGCATGGGCGGAGGGCAGAGCAGCCCTGCTCCCTCCTAGGTCACACCCACCCAGCCCCTGGCTTCTCCCTGGCAGACTCGGCAGGGAGCCCCGCACTCCCATTCTGAATCCAAGGACAGGGTTAAAGACTGACCAGAGAGTCTGGAGAGCTCAACACCCACAAGACGAGCCCCCCCTTGCCCCTTGACCCTCACAGGGCACTCAGACAGATGAGCCTTCTCGGGCTCCCCCAGTGCCTGGTCCAAAGCAACCAGGAGGTATTAGGGTCAAACAGGAGGACGAGTTTGGACTGAGGGCGAGGAAAACAACATGGTGACCTTCTCCTGCTGACATGACAAATACCAGGGTGAGCTGGTGTTGGGGAGGGGGGGTGCAGAGGACCGAAGGGCATCCACCACCCTCCCCCACCAGCTTCCTGCAAGTTGTTGGAACAGTACCGAGCCACAGGTTGTCTACGAGGACGAATGACCTGGGAAAGAAGTCTGAGGGCAGAGGAGGAACCCCATTCTCACCGCTGCCCAGACCTCCCCCGGAGCCCAACTATGCTTCCCAAGGCCCTCCCACCCCCCACTCCATCCCCAGTGGCTTCTCCCTCCTGGACCCCTTCACACCAGGGCACCTGCTTTCAATGCAACCGGGGATGTCCTATGCCTTTCCACTGCCCAACCCCTAGGGGGCCCCCTACCCCACCGAGGCCAGTGGCCTCCCTCACCCCCCACCCCCACCCCCACCGGCTTATTCCTCCCCTCCCCAGAAGCTGTGAAGGTCAACAAGCCGGCCATGTGGAGCTGACCGCCTGGCAGTCAACAGCTTCTCCCAGCCCCTCCGAGTTTCACCACGCTGAGGTCCCATGCCACCGGCTGCACCCGAGCTCCCTGAACTCCAGGTTTCCAAAAAAGGGAGTCCTCGTCGGCCTCTCCCCCTCCCACATACACCCCCCCTAGGCACCCCAGAACCAGTGTCCCGGGCGAAAGCCAGAGGAAGCCCCTCAAGGGAAAGGTGACAGTTCCCAGGTTCCAGCAGGATCCCTTTCCACTGTAGCTCCCTCAAGAAGCCCCCTCCCAGGTCCCCACCTCTGCCCCTCACCCATCCCCATAACAGCCCCTGTCTCTCTCAGGCTACCTTCTCCCTCTGTTTTCCACTCCTCCTGGGCTCCAAGGGGAATAAAGACAAAAACTTCACACACACACACACACACACACATACACACACACACACCCCCCAAAGGCCAGGGGGCAACAGGAGGGGTGGTTCTGGGCAGGGAGGGGCCAGGTGCCCTTCTCTGGGGGCCTCTGAAGGTCATACTGTGTCTGGACAGCCACTCCTCCCCCCTACACCACCACCACCCCCCACCCCTGCTACCCGGAGGCCTAGAGCCAAGGCCTTTGTGCCAGGGTCTGAGGCGCTCTGCATGGCAGCGGGGACCCTTGCCCAGTCCCCTCCTTCTGTGCCTTCCAAGAGGACTTTGTGGCCGGAGAGGGGTCTGGGAGAGGAGAGGAAGGGGGCCCCCTTGGTTGGCTTTAAGTAGCAAGTAAGGTGGGCAAGTTCCCTGTTGCAAAGCCACCTGCTCCTGCGCCCTGTTCCCATGCCCACTGCACCAGAACAGTGTGTGTGGACAGCGAGCCAGTAATCTCCTTTTCCTCTCCCGTTACCACAGAGATCTGGGGAGGGGGGGAGGGAGGGCACCCAAGGTTGTGGAAGACCCTGAGTCATTTCCACAGAGGGCAGAGGTGGGGGGTGGTGGTGGCAGGAGCCCCTTCCCACAGTCCTGTGAGTGCTGCTCCAAGCTGCCGGCGCGGGGCAAAGCAAAAGAGGGACACTCCCCACACTTTCCCTGTGGCCACCCCCAAAATGCTGGGCACAGATCCGCTGAGAAGTGGGGGGGAGGGGAGGGCGGTCGACTGTCACCGGTCGTGACTTTGGGCAGAGTCTATACAAAGCACTGAGCCGGTGGACTCCTATCCCGGACTTCCGTGCACGGGACTCCGGGGCAAGAAAAGGGCCAGACGGAGGCTCTTAGGGGCGGGGGCCAAAAATAAAGGGGTAACAAGGGGTTCGCTCCGCTCTGGGCAGCAAATGCGGAGAGGGAGAAGGTGGGGGGGGGGGTCCGTCCCGAAATTCCCCCTAGTCCAGGAGGGAAGAGGGCCTGGGGCTGCGGAAAGGAACAGCGGTGGTTCCCTGGGTCCCCGAGCTGAGGCTACCTCGGGAGGTCACCTTCCCGCGTAGGGCCGGCGTGGGGGGAGGGGCGCCGCCCGCCGCCCGGGGCTCCCTGCTCCGGCCGCCGCGGCTCCGCTCCGGGAACACGCGGCCGGCCAGGCCCGGGCTGATGTAATCGGCCCCGCGCCGCGCGCGCCCGGCCGGGCGGGGGAGGGCGGGCACCGAGCGGGACGCCAGCGGGGGCTGGCGGGGGTGGCGCGGCGCAGGTGGCCCCGCGGGGAGGGGGTCCCAGGCGCAAGCCATCACACAACTTTTCCCCAAGTCGCCGTGAGGGCCCCGGGGGCCGATGGGCAGTGACAGCGAGCCCCCGGTCTCGCCTGCGCCCTCCCTCCACCACCACCCCCTCCGCGCGCTCTGCCCTCTCCAGTCCAAGGTCCGAGCACCCCCTCCCCGCCGCGCGCCGGCTCCCGCCCCCGCGGCCCCGACTTCCATTTCGTCGGGGACCGGCGGCCGAGAGCAAACTTCAGCCGCCGGCGGCAACGCAAGTCCTGCCCCCTCGGCCTCCTCCTCCGGCTCCCGCCCTCCGCCGCTCGGCCCAGATCGTACGTGCGGTGACTCCGGTGGGTGGGCAGGGCCCGCGTGGGCGGCGGAGACTTTATCCCAGTGCCCTCCCACCTAGCCCGCGTCCCCCGACACGCACGACGCGCGGGGGGATGCCGTGCGCCCGGCGCCCGCGGACCCGCGTGGGGCACGGATCCCCCCCCCACGCGCGCGCGCGCGCTCGCTCGCACGTCCCCAGTCGGGAGAGGCGCTTGCAGCGGCCCGCGGCACCGGGCGGGCACGGCCGCTTACCTTGGCATGGTGGAGGTAGAGCAGCAACGCCAGGGTCCAGTGCACCCACGAGAGCAGAAAGTTCATGGTTTCGGAGGTCCGGCTGGAACCCACACGGCTCCCGCACCCTTTCCGGCTCGGAGCGCGGGGCGGCCCGCTCTCCTCCTCCGCGCCTCGGAGGTCTCCTCTTCCTTCTGGCACCAAGGCCCTGGCCGGGGCCTGGGGAGCGCGCGCGGCGGTGGCACTGTCTTCGCACACGGCCGCCTCACCCGTCCATGAGCCCGGCTGGCGAGCTCCGAGTCGCCGCGGCCCCCTCTCCTCCACCTCTTCCTTCTTTTCTTCCTCCTCCCCCTCCTCCGGCTGCGGCTCCTCCCGGCCCGAACTAGCACTTCTCCCGGCTTCGCTCGGCTCGGCTCCCCCGGCACGGACCACGGCTCCTCCGGAGCGAGAGCAGCCCAGAAGTTGGACGAAAAGTTTCAGCGCAGTCCCGGGAGCCCCGACCCCCTCCAGCCCGCCTCCGAGCGCGGGCTCCGGCTCCAGCTCGCGGCTCGCCGCCGCGTCCGCCGTCGACAGTCGGCCGGAGAGGAGGTGGGCGCTGGGGCGGGGGGCGGTGTCTGTCTGTCTGTCCGTCAGCGCGGCTGGTACGATGAGGGATCCGGAGGGGGAGGGCGCAAGCCGCGCTCGGGCGGTCACCCCCAAAAAGCAGGTCACTCACTCTGTCCCTGTCGCTGGCTCGTGCGCTCTGACTCTGTCTCTCTCTCTCTCTGTCTCTCTCTCTCTGTCTCTCTCTCTCTCTCTCTCCCTCCTCTCCCTCTTCCTCGACTTCTCTCTGGCGTTCTGGCTACCTCTCCACGCTGGTGTCCAAAATCCGAAGTGATTTGCAGGAGCGGAGGAGCAAACCCCCAAACCGTCGGCCCGATTTAAGTGAGGAATGGGAAGCAAAAATAAATTAAACCGGGAAGGAATACGGCTTTTCAAAATGTCTAAGAAAAAAATTTTTTAAAAAAATAAAAGAAGAAGCTGGGGTGGGGGTGGGGGTACACCCCAGGTAAACGGGTCTCAGATTCCAATGCGGAGGCCCCTGCCCGATAGCCTCGCGGGTCTGTCCGCCTCGCAGCCGAGTCTCTCCGCCGAGCGCCGCTGCTACCTCCTAGCAGTCCTGCGGCCCCAACCCTCTGCGCTCTCCACCGCTAGCAGCCGATTAAAAAAAAAAACCCGCTGGCCCCGCCCCCGCCCCGCCCCGGGGGAGGTGCTTCCGCCCTCTGGCTCGCCGCACGGGTAACGTGCTGCCCAAGCTCGCCCTTCCCCCGGGGATCCCTAGGCACCGCCGGACCCCCGACCCATCCCCCGGGAAGGGCAAGCGAGAGCTACCGCCGAAGTTCACGGCCTGAAGGTTGCCCGATTGCCCCCCTCCCCCCCAAAAAAACTCCACCCAGAGACGCCGACTCCGGGGGGCTGGAGAGGGGGAAGCGCTCGGGAGGAGGGGACAAGAAAGTGAGGTTATGTGCGGACAGGGCCCGATCTCATCCTCTCTTCGCTGGGAGCATTCGAGTGGGCCTTCCAGGGACCAGGGGAAAGAAGGACACGGATCTCATTGGAAATCCTGCAGTGACCCTTGACCTTCTCCCCTCCGACACGCTCGTCTCCTGCACACACGCGCGAGCGCGCGCGCACAGGCAAACTCACGCACGCGCGCACACGCACATGGACACTCACACCCGTGCCCTCTCACGCAGACGCTGCTCCAAGTTCACCAGCTCGCAGCCAGCGCTTCCCTGCGGTGACCGAGCGCCCCCTAGTGGCTGCCGTCCGAACACCGCAGCGCTGACTCCAGCGGGAATGGGCCCTGGGCAAGCGTGGAGGCAGTTTTATCCTTTGGACGCCTCCTCCTCCTCCCCTCTTTAGGACTTCCTCAACAGTCGCATTCTTCGAATGACCCTATGCACAGACAGCCCAGTGCTGGACGTAGCGTGGATCGTGCGTCCATCTGGAAGCCTTATTTGGCCGGCCGACCTTAGAGGGAGCTATGGGGTCCTTCCAGAACCGTTAGGGAGGTTTCCCTGGAAGCGTTTGGCAAGGGCTCCTTGCTCTCGGCGCGGGAAGCCTTGTCTTTCCAGGGTTAGTCAGTGGCAGGGAGGGGCAAGGGACGAGAACCTGATGGGGCCCACGTATGCACCCTGGAGTCTGGCAGAGCCCAAGGGGAGAGGCACCTGGACAGAGAGAGGCCCTTGTTCCTACTCGCCACCCCCTCCCCAGATGCTGCCAGGGGTGTTGGTGGGGGCAGATGCAGGCAGGGGCCTGAGTCATGATTCAAACCTACCCACCAACACGGCGCGTCTGTAGGGCAGCTCCAGGAGCTCCACCAGGCTGGGGGCCAAGGTTCCTTTCTGCCAGCCCGGCCCGCGGACACACAGCTAACCTTCTCAACAGACTTAGGGATGTCTCCTTAGTCCTCCACCGCCAACACCCAGGCCCCCTGGCCTGCTCCCCCCAGCTCAGAGGCCCTCTCTGCTCTTCCCAGTAATTCTTTATCCCTTCGTTCCTTACCCCCAAGCCCCCTCTCCTCCCACTTCCCAACTCTCCATGGCTCCATCACTACATGCTCCCCCAGGGCCCCACTCTGCCCTCCCACTGAGGGACCAATCTGGCAAACCCCCTGCTTGGGCTTTGGCCCCACTGCCCCTCAGGGGCGCAGAGCTTCAGGAGGCCTCCCAAGGGCAGGAAGAGTGAATGAGAAGGGAGACACCAGGGGAGCCAGCCCCTGGCTCTGCAGCAGGTACCCCAGTTCTAGTGAGGTCTGGCTCCCGCCCACCTCTTCCCACCCTTGTCTTCCTGCGTGCCTCCAGTCCCATCTTCCCGCCTGGCAGGCCCCCAGCAGCCAGGGACAAGGTCTTTTCACAGCTAGTAAATGTGTTTCCTGGCCCTGAGTCCCCTCCTGGGCATTTCTCCCCACCCAGCCAGGGTTCCCAGCTGCAAAAGCTAGCTGCCCAATGGAGACCGGAGGGAAAGTCGCTGCACATCCTCCTGGTCCTTGAGTCTGCATCTAGCCCCCAAGCACAAGAGGCAAGCCCCCACACAGAGACCTCCGGTGAGCTCAAAGCAGAGGCTCCAGGCTTCCTCTGGGCCCTCCCTGCTTCCCTTCCCGTTTCCTCATCTCAGCTTTCCTCCACCCGAGGAGGTGCAGTGGGCAGGGTAAAGAGAGAAGGGAGTGCCGGGCACTGGACGTTGGACCGCTGTGGCAAGGTCAACGGTTCAAAACCACCAGCCGCTGCTGCTCGGGAGGAAGCCAGGACTTTCTACTCCCACAAAGGGCTACAGTCTCAGAGACGCCCGCTGTCCTGCAGGGTCTCCATGAGTCGGTCTCAACTTGATGGCCGTGAACTGGATTTGCTTTGCAGGCACCCCAAGCAAGAACTAGAGGGAAGGAAAACACTGTACTCACAGTCCTGGGGTCCCCCTTCACTGCACCAGGGGTTTGTTACAACTACCCTGTGGAGCACGGGCCGGGGGGGGGGGTGCCCGGGGGGCATGCATGGAGAAGCAGATTCACCAGAATACGGGAGCTGGGCAGCAGCCTGGCCTGGGCTCTGGGAGCACCCTACTCCAATGGGGATGGGCCTCACCTCTGCCTCGGATGGCTTGGGGATGCTACCTGGCAGTGACCCAGAGGAGGTCCCCTCCCCCAGTGTCACCAGCCTTCACCATGACATCCTGTCATGGACCACCTAGGGCCCACATTGTCATGGGATCGAAAGCCTTGCTTGCCTGGGAACAAGAACTATGCAGGACCAGAAACATGAAACAGACTACAGCATGGTTCTGCAGCTCCCTCTCTTCCTTCTTTAATTCCCTCCAGATAATTAAATTCCCTGATCTTTCCCTTCAGCCAGGGAGCATTAAGGGAGACTCCACCACCCCACCCCCCATTCCAAAGGCACAAAGAGTGGGCAGAGATGTCCAAGGTCACCCAGCAATTGGGGGGGGGGGGGGCCCACAGGCAGAGCAAGAGAGTGCAGCCAAGACAAGTCCTCCTGAAGCCCTCTTGAGGCCCCTTCAGGCCTTGACTAGAGGCCCCACCTCAAGGCCTAAGTGGCCACGGTGGGTGGCTCTGAAGTCAGATCTGAGGACGCCAAGGAGGAAGGAGAAGACGTTTGGCTGCTTCCAAGGCAAGGTGTTCCAGGTGCGGGGAGAGGAGCGAGGGGCAGGGTGAGGGTGGAGAAGGACAGGAGCCAGCAGTGGCCCCAGACAAAGGAGGCTCTGATTGGACCCAGGGCACAACAGACGCACTTTGTCCTGATGTCCTGTCACCTCACATTCAGGGAGACGCTGGCTGGTGCGAAGGTGTTAGCAGCTACGTGTGGAGCTGCTGGAGGAGGATGCGGAGGCCCTCCTGGGGAGGGAGAGGGCAGGGCGGAACTACCCAAGCACCTGTTGAATCCAGGGGGAGAGATTGGGCCCAAAGAGCCCAAACTCGTGGTCATCAAGTTGAGTCTGACTGACAGCAATCCTTTAGGACAGAGTTGCACCGTGGAGCAGAGGGCAGTTTCGAACTACAGACCTTGCAGGCAGCAGCCCAGTTCCTAGTCCACTAGGCTACCAGAGCCCCTCAATTCCCTGGCTCCGGCTATGTCTCTCTCTCGCTCTCTCAATCTTTGCATGCACAAAGGGCCTTAAGGGGGCTTAGGAGCCGAGTGAACTCAGGCCACACTCCTGGCCCTGCCTCTCTCTCCTGGTGGGACCTGCAGTGGGTCGCTTGCCCTGAGTCTGGCTTCCCTTGTCTGTACAGAACTGAAGAAGGGCCTGCCTTGGATCCTTGGTGCAGACAGACAAGTGCACACATGGCTACGCCAGAGGCAAAGGGGGGAGGCGGCGCTGGGAAAGAAGGAAGACTCACAAGCAGAAGAGACACGCTAGCTGGAGTGGGAGGGCATCAGAAAGAGCTTCCTGCAAGAGGTGGCACAGGTCACTGCCCCCTGCGCCCCCCCGACCCTCAATAAAAAATAAACACCAAGCTCACCATCATGAAGTCAACTCCAACTCGTAACGACCCTATCAAACAGGACAGACGACTCTTTGGGGATCTCAAAAGTCAACCCTTTATGGGCCAGCGAGTGTGAACCCCCAACCTTGGGGTCACCAACCCAATGCATAATCCACTATGCCATCAGCACTCACTTGTTAACTTCTGCTTAGGAGGCCAGCTTTGGGCTGGGCCCTGGGACAACCACACAGTGGAATGGGCTCCTTGCCTGGAAGGGAACTGAAAAGCGTCCACTGGAAATGGACATTCTCTGGTGATGGGAGAATCTGGGAAGGCCGCCCACAGGAGGTAACATTTAACCTAAGTCTTGATGGACAGGCCTTACTTAGCCCAGGGCCCTGATCCGGAGAACACTGATGACTTTGGGTAGCCCATCCATTGCTCCTTGGAGTGAAACAGGCCTCCAGGAAAGGGGGTGAGGAGCCTGGGTTAGGGCTTCTCCAGAAACATTGCCAGCCAAAAAGCCCACAGGTACAGTGCTGGCCCCTGAGGGGGAGAGACCCACAGTGTCCCCACCCTCTGGGTCAACTTGTCCAGCTGTAAAAAAGCAAGCGGTGGGTCTGGCTGGACTCTGAACAGCACCGGTGTCTGGGGACAAGGGGAGGAGGCCGAGGACATCAGCCTGTGGCGAGCACAAGCCCACTTGGCTGGAGGCACTCCAGGGCAGAAGACCTTGACTCCATCCCTGCCCCTTTTGCTTCCCTGGCCCCATCAGGTGCTCAGAGCTGAGGGCTGGACGCTTGAGCCCTAACAAGGGTGGGTACCATACGAGAAAGCCTTCACTCATGAAGACAGATGAAAGCAACAAGATGCCCATCACCTCACACCAACACTCAGCAAAACTCTAAAAAACAAAGATGGAGAATCACAAATGCTGGAGGAGATGTGGAGAGATGGTCACATATTGCTGGTGGGATTGCAGAGCACGCCAACCACCATGGAACTCAGTACAGTGTTTCATTAAACAATGCAGATACAAAATACCTGACAACCCTGCCACCTCTCTCCTAGCTACACACCCTAAAAAAGTAAAGAACCCATCAGGAACCCATACACACACACACACGTGTGCTTACGGCACAATCTCTATAATGGCAAAAAGACGGGGTCACCAGAAACCCCACCTGCACAGGCATGGGCAAACAAACTCTGGGGTGGACACATAACGGATACTACATATCCCTAAGAAACAATGGCAGTCTGTCCAACAGCTCATGACAGGGCAAAACTGGAAGCCATTACACACCGCAAAATGAGTCCATCTCATAAAGATAAATATTTTACAGAAGCCGGGAGAAATATATAAATGGTTTTTACACCAAAGGAAGAGACTTTGAAGATGGTACTGGGGGAAAGGAGGGAGCAAAAAGGAGGAAAGGAGGGTGGGACATTGAGTGAGTGAGTGCTGCCCCAGTCTGAGATGGCCCAGGCAGCTTTCTCCGTGTGTGTGTGTGTGTGTGTGTGTGTGTGTTATACTCCACAAATAAAAGGGAAAACAGCAAAAAGGCATGAAAAGATTATGCTGAAGAGAGAGAGGGGTCACACCCTTCAAAGCCGCTCCATATCCCTTACCCACCAGACCGACACACTGGTCTGAGTGGGGCCACAAGAGAGAAGGTAAAATCGAAATGAACTTCAATTCTTGGATTTAAAGCAGCACATGAGCTAGTTTCAAACCAAGGCCAGCCGGCCAGCCCTGGAGATGCACTTCAGTGAAAACGATGTCACACTGTTCCACTCTGGGACACACGGGCTCCCCTGGGGGGTCCTGACTGCGCTCACCCACCATTTGTTTGGTTTGGGTTTTTACACTCTGCCGATGCTGACGTCCCTTGGAAAAGCTACATCCAACACTTGGACTGGGATTGCGGACACAAACGGTCACGTCTCGCTGGGCACTTTGTGAGGCCTGCATGGGTCTGCTGTTGCTGAGGTGGGCACAGCCAAACAGACACTGGGTTTGTTCCTGCCGCTGATGGCACACTCCTCATTGTGTCCCTCTTCCGAGTGCCCCCTTCCATTCGCTTAAGCCCACTGCCCCAGAAGGGAGAGAAAGACAGGGCTCTCTCCTCCCGTAAATTGTCCAGTCTCACAAGCCAGTCGGGGTGCAGAAAAACTTGTCAGGACCAACAGCAATATCAGGAAGGGAAGGGGAAGGTGGGGGGGAGGGGAAACTGATCACAATGACCTGCATTAAACCTCCTCCCAGAGGGATGGACAACAGAAAAGTGGATGAAGGGAGACATTCATCAGTATAAGACATGAAATAGTCACAGCAATTTATAAATTAACAAGGGTTCGTGGGGGGTTGAGGGAGTGAGGAGCCGATACCAAGGGCTCAAGTAGAAAGGAAATGTTTTGAAGATGACAATGGCAATAAATGTACACATGTGCTTGACACAATGGATGGATGAATTGTGATAAGAGCTGTACGAGCCCCCAATAAAATGATTTTTTAGAAAGGAATACAATGATGAGGGCAACATATGTACAAAGGCGCTTGACATGATTTTATGGATGGGTTGTGATAATATCTGTAGGAGCCCAAAATAAAATGATGGTAAAAAAGAAGAGTGACATCTTGGAAACTCCTGGGGTGGCCCTGCCCTGTCCTGCAGGGTCACTGTGCATCAGCTTGGGCGTCTTGGCAGTGAGTGTGGGTGGGGGTTGGCCCCGGAAGCGGTCCCTATCTAAGTGTCCTCCCTGGTGCTGTCACTCTGATTGCTCCTGGACAGTTCTTAAAAGAGCACAGGACTCCAGGGGGCCATTGTAAAACAAGTTGAGTCTCTGTTTGTTTGGGGTTTTTTAAATTATCATTTTTTTCTTTTTTAAAAAAAAATCATTTTATTGGGGGCTCATACAACGCTTATCACATCCATACATCCATTGTGCCAAGCACATTTGTACATATGTTGCCATCATCATTCTCAAAATATTTGCTTTCTACTTGAGCCTGTGGTATCAGCTCCTCATTTTTCCCTCCCTTCCTGCTCCTCCCTCCCTCATGAGTGCTTGATAATTTATAAATTATTAGTATGTTGTCATATCGTACACTGTCCGACATCTCCCTTCACGCTTTGGTTTTAAGAGACATCCGCGGTGATCTTTGGGGTTCTGATTTGAAGATTGTCTCGAGACCATAATTTCAGGGCTGGTGAGTCCCAGTCTCACGAGCCAGTCGGGGTGCAGCCTAGCCCCCAAGAAACATACGACCTTCCTCCAGGTCTTGACTGAAGCTTCAGAGTCCAGGGTCCATGAGGATGTTTCCATTCGGGTTTGCATCCCAGCCCCAGCCCCAACCCCAGCCCCACCCCACCCCTACACCATCCAATTTGGCCAGGATTCTTCTCCAGGATCTTTGATCGAGGTCGCCCCTGAGATCCTCACCACCAGGTCCCTGGTAGCACAGCAAGGAGTTCACACAGCAAGAGCTATAGGTCCCCCCTCCAACTGCCTCCCTCACTCCTAGGCATGAGCTCCGGCCCAGCGCTGCAGGGCTGCTTGTAACAACACAGCGAACTTGGAGGAGGAAGAGCAGCACTAAACATTAACCGGAATGTCACAGGAAACCTCGGGGGAGGGGAGGCGTGTTTGCAAAGAGCAATGCTTCACTCAGGCATCCAGCACTTGGGGTGGGGGTGGGGGTGCTCATGAGGAACTAGAAGGAAACGGGGTTTCCAGGGACTCCCTCGAGTGAGCGCCAGGAGGGTGAGGGCCCCTTCCCCCGGTGACCAGAAGCTCTGCCCTTTCTGAGAAGACATTTCATGGGGTCAGCCTTCGCGGTAACAAGTCTCCTGTCCCACCTGCCACTCCCTCCACACAGCTTGCAATGGAAAAAGCCAGGCAGGTTGGGTTCACATCTGGGCCCGCCCCTTCAAAGCTCAGAAACTTCGGGCAAGTCTGCTTCGTCTGCCTGCACCTCAGTTTCCTCCTCTGTGAAATGGGCACTGTGGAGCTCCCCTCAGAGTCCCTGAGTGGCGTCAAGGGTCCATTGCTCAGTTGGTTTAGGGTTGGGGAGGGCGAGGCGTGCTGAAAGAAAGGACTGACCATCTGCTTGCCAAAAGTCACAGCCTCTAAAGAAAGCCCGAGGCAGCGCTCTTCTCTGCAGTGCCTGCCGAGAGTCACAGATCAATCCTGAGCAGATCATGCGTTCGCTTGCTTCTTTATTGCTTACCTCCCCAGCTGATGGGGCAATGTACGGGAACAGCAAACTCAAGCCAAATGCCTGGGGTACAGCAGATGCCTCTTGAATGCTCACTGCCTTCCCTTTGCCCCAGGCCTAGCCCCTGGAGCGGACGTGGACTCGCTGTCATCGGGCTGGGGGACCTGCTGGTATAGTGATTAGGCAATGGGCCGTCAATGGCAAGGTGAGCGGTTTGAAACCATAGGCCCTTTCCAGAGAGAAAGACGGGGCTCTCTGCCCCCATGGCACACTCACAGAGTGCTCCAGTCCCAGCGGTGCGCGAGGCCTTCACCCCTGTTCGGAGGGTCACTGCAAGTCAGCATCAGTTCATGAACTAGGATTGGGTTGATTGTCTGGGTGCAAGCCCCCGGAGCTGCAACCGCAAGGTCAACAACCATGTGGACCCACAGGCCACTCCTCAGGAAAAAGGTGGGGTTCTTTACCTCCC